>PVKS010052974.1:0-10559 GCA_004027875.1 Aplodontia rufa
AAAGAGAGATCACCTTTATTTATTCAAGAAAATTTAAGAATGTTTCTGATTGATGGCCTCTAATTTCTATGACTAAGATTATATAATGTTCTGATTATATTTGAATAAAAAGATGACCCAAGGATATTTACCTTTTAAAATGTATTTTCCTTCTGTAGCAAAGCTATCATAGGTCTTTGGATCTTCACCAAAAAAAAAAAAAAAAAGATTTCTTTAAAGGTGGATAATCCAGATTACCTGTTCATTCAAAACAATAAGTTGAAAGAGAATGAAATGAGAACACCTCGTCCTCACTTAAAACCATGTAGGCACCCCCCTATAACATTGTCCTCAGAGTCCATGTCTGGGGATCACATTTTAGGGAAAGCTGTGTTTGAACAAGATTCTCCCACTTCATCCAATAATACACCACCTTGGACAGGATCCAAAACTCAAATACCTGCATTGTGTTATGCATAATAGTGGATCATGTTTATGCAAGGTCCCCATGCAATTATTCATAAATTTTTATTCCTTTTTTATTCTATTTCTTAGCATGCAGACTTGACTGGCATTCTTACATCAATTGCTCTGTGTCTCTTGCTTTATTGTGGTTATGTGTTTTAATGCAAATTCTTCCTCCTGCAAGATATCCAGCTCCAGGCCGGATCTACGGAATCTGTAGATTTTTTTCTCTAGACTATAAAACAAGAGCTTGGATTCAATTGGCCAACAAATGCATTTGCTAAATGAGGCTTTCCTCAAATGTCACTCATTCATTCAGCAAGTCTTTACTGAGCACCTCTTAGGCTCCAAGCATTGTGCTTGTCTGTGAATACAATAGTGAATGGAACAGATGTACAGGACTCATGCCTATGTGATGGTTACAACGTGATGGCACAGACAGCAACAAGAAAATATCTAAATACACATTGTGTTCAGTGGAGGTAGGAACAAATAAGATCAAAAATAATGCAATGGAGAAAGTTGCTGGTTAAAACAGAATAGAATAAGGAGACCTCATGGAAGTGTGACATTTAAACCAAGTCCTAAAGAGGACCTAGCCATCCAAAGGGAAGCATGTTGGTAGGAAAAAATGCAGATAGGAAGGTCCTGCGAGGGGCTTAGAACATCTTCTCTCGACATCTGTCTTACTCCTCACCACCAGCGTCAGTCTTCATAAGGCCAGTCAACTCCTTTTCCCCTAATACACTTTCCTGCGCATCCACACATGGCTCTCTCTTCCTCAACCTCCTCCAACACGTCATCTGTTACCAACAACTTATCATTTAACCAGATGCCGGCTTGGATTGTCCTCAGATGGTTCCTGTGGCTAAACATGTCTCTCCAACAAGTTGTGTAAACCCACTGAGGATGGAGGGCATGATCCCTTTTTGTACCCCATACCATGTCTGCCACAGCACTGAAGCGGAACTGATGTGGGTGGCGTTGAAATGAACCGAAGACGTGGGACCTACAGGGGCAGGTGAACAGTCGTGGCTAAGCTGCTTTTCTATCTGCATCTGCTCACATTAGACGAAATGCAAATAGATAGGCCCCATCTCTCTCTGTTCTATTTAGCATTTATATGACACCTTTCAGCACAGAGAAAATGAGTAAGTGGAACCAGAAGTGGCTGTTCCATGTGCTCATCCCCTAGCTCCACTGCGGCCAGGCATCTGGTCCCCACCTGCCCCTCACATGCCCCTCCTCCCTAGCGGAGCCGGCTGCACCACAGTTTTGCTTTCAGCAGAGCTCTTCCCACCGCGCCACACGCTGTTGAAAGACTGCATTGTCCCTGCTAAAGGGAGAACGCGGGTAGCACATTACAAATCTGAGCTGTTAAGTGATAAATGAGCAACGAAAAGCATCCTGACGTCATTAAGGTGTTCCTGAACATGCTGTCTACGCTGGCCTCACCTGCCTGCAACTGAAGGAAGACAAAATTGCTTGCAGGGTCAACAAAGCCTGGCTTAGGAGTCACCAAATTGGGTCATTCCAACCCCATGGGGGTTTTCTAGATTCTTCGGTTGGAGATATAGACATTTCATAGAAACTGCTAGATTCACATCTCTGCAAACTTTCTTAGAAGATAAGGCTCCTTCATCCATGTGAAGTAACCTTGCCTTCCTCCACCCTGCAAGGCCAAGGAACAAACTCAGGGTCTTGCGTGTGCTAGGCAAGCTGCTCTGCCACTGAGCTAGATCCCCAACCCTGAACTTGCCTTTTAACTGCGAAGAGTATTACCGGTTTGCTGCAGTCCTTCAGCACTACCTGCCACCCCAAATTCTGAATGTCACCCCAACCCCTCCCAGTCCCAGCATCTACATCTGGACTGGGCCTTCTGGAGAACCCATACCGCATCCTCCACGTGTTCCTGGCTCCACCAGGGCTCAGCATTGACAGGGAGTCATGACAGACTGCCCACTGGGTGTCAGAGCAACTTATCCAACACATATGAGATGGAATCTGCCAGGTCAGAAAGTGGTATCTCTTTAAAATTCTTAACCACTGGAAGGCTGGCTAGATGCCTGGAAGCAACCCCTTCCTCTTACCTAGGAATGCTGTGCTATCCTAAGTCTCGAGAGAAGAACCTGGGTCCCGGTCAGCAAACGCAGTAAAAGGACATTAATTGGCTTGCAGGGACCCTCACGGTCATTGGGGTAGAAGAGGGTATACACCCCACAACAGCATACACTGGGCTCTATCCTATGGGACAAGCAAGTGTATTTTTCCTGTTTCACGGTAATAGTCATTATTCCTGGGCATGATCATGGTAGCATGTGTAGGACTGGAAATGTGCTTCAGAGCCAGATTACATTGGTACAAATCTTGGTTCTGTCTCTTAACATCTGTAACCTTGGACAAGTCACTTACCATCTTGGCTTTCCTATCTGAAAATCAGGGTGACATTAATGGCACCTGTAACAAGATACAATGAGGATCCAACAAGGTCAAAGAAAGGACTACGCACAGTGTCTGGCACACAGAAGGGGCCGAGTAATTATTTACTCTTTATTGTAGACGCAATATGTCACACATTGAATTATGTGCTTTATGTAATGATGTAA
The DNA here is from genome assembly GCA_004027875.1 of Aplodontia rufa. Taxonomy (NCBI): domain Eukaryota; kingdom Metazoa; phylum Chordata; class Mammalia; order Rodentia; family Aplodontiidae; genus Aplodontia; species Aplodontia rufa. The sequence goes on from PVKS010052974.1 coordinate 3,051, forward strand.
CTTAATCCTACAACTCTCAAAGATAAGGCCTGTGCTTAGAGCACTATCCTATATTACTTACCTTATTTCCCTAAGAGAAATATTTTCACGTCAGTGGCTATTCCAGTCTGCAATTTTCCCTTGAAAAATTGCTCCAGGATGGGTGCTTCCTAAGGGGAAGATTTCTCCATTAGCTTGACAGGAGGGGAAATGTAAGGGCAAGCCTTGACCCACCATTACCAAGAAATCAGCTATGGAAGTGAGTCATCTATCTCACGCCACTGGGCTGCACTTTGTGATTAATGGGAGACATTTAAGATTAATACACTTTCTTGTAAAGTTTTGAAAATTAAAGATCTTGGAAATGTGAGTCCACAGAATGAAAGGGTGAAAAAAAAAAAAAGAAGAAGGAAGAATAGCATTCTCTTTCTAGTTAACCTTCTCTCAAAAACCCAATCCCCTTCTGCCCAGATTTGGAGAATTGCCTGTCCCTTGTCCACGCCACATGGCTTCTCTTTGTTCTCTTCTCATCTCAGAAAAAGACATTAGTTCCAGCCAAAATGGTTATCATAGATCCTCAGCGCAGTCTACAAGTTTCCAAATGAGACAATAGAACAATTATCACGCTGGCACAGCCCAAGGGCTAACGGTGGGAGACGTGGAAGATAAGAAAGTAACTTGGGCCCTCTCAGCTACTGTTGCTGCAGTTTTTTAAAACACCAGTGCATAGGCCATGCTGGCTGAGTCTGTGAGATTCTGGAGAAAGGAAAGATACCTCAGCGGGAGACTTCTTGAGACCAAGCTTCTCAGAGCTCAGGGCTTTCCCTGTCTTCTTAGCATGACAGACTGCCTCATTCCAAGATGGGCTCTAAGACCTAGACACCAAGAGCCACCCATTGTTCCCAAATGTCATCACCAGAGTTAAGCCACCTCAAAGGGCATGGCTGCCATTTATTGGGCACTTTGCACTGTGCTAAAAGTGCTTTCTGCCTTCCATTTAGAGGTGCTAAGACCTAACACTGAGGTTCAGTGTCACTCGTTGCCTTAACACCTGGCAAACACCATGAGTCTCAAGGGCCTAGCCACAACTCCCCTCCCCACTCTGCTCCAAGAATGAGGTCCTCTAAACAAATAGCCTTCTTTATCAAAGAGGACAGGTGCACTTCCTGCTTCTCCCTAAGTTTCAGTTCCCTGCCAGTCTTTGGAATTAGTCACATAAACTAATCACATCCTCCCTCCGGAAGCAGGAGGCACCACACCCTCTTGATAGTATAAAGTTTGCCTCCTTCTGATTGTTCACTCTCTTCCCGAATGCAACACTCATGTGACCCTGCAAAGCATGAAGTGTCCTCCTCCCTGGGCTGAGAAACAGATGCGACAAGTAAGTTATTATTGATTTCATCTATCTGGTGTCATGTGTTCTACCCTCCCCATGACCCTAGGGCCAGAATCCCTCCATCTCAAATGGGTGAAAGAGAGGTGATCAAAACAGAAGGGAACAAGATCAAGAGAAAAGGGTAAAGGAAAGAGGTCGGCCCCGAGACGGTCCATCCGCAGATTCAGCCACAGGAGTACCCATGTGAGTTCACAGGTTGTGATGCTGTGGTTAAGAGAATAAATTTGCACACAAATAACCTAGATTCAAATCCCTTTTCCACCATCTTCTAGATGTGAGACCTCATGCAAGTTACTAAACCTCTCTGTGCCTTCACTTCTCATTTTAACATGGGGATGGATAATAGCAACTATCCATGCAATATGACATTTAAATAAAATAACCCTTGTACCGCCTGCTACAGAAAGTCTAGCCCTTGGCAAAGATAGCTGTGCTCTGGGATCACTTTTCCTGTGAATCCACAGCAAAGCCCATTGGCCTTTTCTCCCAGACTCCGCCTGCTATTGCCCACCTGATTTCTGCAACACTCTGTTTGGAGTAGTTGGCTGCAGTATTGCACATCTCTGAGTTGTGTACAATAAGTTGACAAGCAGAACAATTTAGAAACCTAATCTGCCTGTGCTGCCCCAAAAAGGAATGCTGCTGAAGTACTCTGAAGCTACCACAGCTCTTACATGGGAAGGATGACGGTGGAATTTATTCTTGGGGTTTTTCAAGTGTATAGGAATCAACAAACACACTATAAAGCTAGGGAGAAATCTAGAGTTTATTAATGTTTTCATATTTATTCACAAATAAAAGCACCCTTTTATTGAGTGTTTACTATGTGGCAGCACTGCTGCAGCATTAACACGTGCTAGCTCACTCTCACAGCAATGCTGCAAAGTAGATAGAAGTACAGCCCTAATTTTGTAGATGAAGAAATTGAGGCACAAGAGATTCACCAGTTAATTCAAGGTTCAGAAATTCTGTTGAACTGGAAGGGCGCAGGCAATGATCCATCTTCAAATCACCCCCAGCAGGGTTTCAGGTACTGCCTGGGTCCAGAACTGCTTGACTAAGCTAGCACGCGGATCCTGTGATCCTGTAATCACATAATGCCTTGCACTGTAACTATTTCCTATGAATGTTTTATATCTCCAATTAGATTATAGATGCCCAGGAGTGAAAAAGCTGAACAGGAACAATGTCGTATCATAATTTGTAATCTGTTCCTTTAGTACTAGCACCACTGGGCATTCCAGCAGAGACACTTAATACACTGGTGATTACTAGCTTGGGTTACAGGCACTGTGAACCTCTGCTGTATGGACTTTCAATATTCTCAGTACTTTATATCAATTCTTTCATTTATCCTATGAAGAAAGTATTACTGCTATCATTCCCATTTTATAAATGAGCAAGTGAAGATACAAAGAAGTTAGAGACACACAACTAGTAAATGGCTGACATATGAGTCAAGCAATCTGACTCCTGAGTGTGATCAAATTCAATATGATTTAATACAAGGTTTGGGGAAGAGGAGGGAGAAGGGGAGAGAGAGAGAGAGAGAGAGAGAAGGAGAAACCATAAACAGGAAGACAGGGAAAAATGGAGAATTACAAGCTGTAATTTTTAGTTAGGACTGCTGTAACAAATACCAGACTGGGCGGATTAAATAACAGAAATTCATTGCCTAACTGTTCTGAAGGATAAAAGACTCCATCTTAGGATCAGGACTGAGGACCCTATACCAAAAAATTAGCAAGAGAAAAATCAAACAGATTTATCCACGTTTTATATGACATGGAAGACTTTGGAAAAGAAGACCCAAAGAATCAGGAAAACTGGTGTATTTTTATGCTAAGTTTGTTGAAGAGTGGATAGTTATAGAGAAGCCTGATTGGACAGAGGGTATGATCTAATGGTAATAAACTGGGGGAACTTTGTAGGGCCCGTTCATTCAGATCCTGCTCTGTGTCCCTGTCTTCAAAGATAAGGCCATTCCTTTCTTCCAAGTACAAGAAGAGTATCTCTCACACGAGGGTCTTATGATGTATCTACTTCAGAGGCAGGTCAGGAAATTCTTTCTAGAGTTTATGATCTTCTTTAGTAGATAAAGGCTAGGGCAAGGTGAGAGCAGCCTCCTACTTCTGATGAATTCTGATATGCTAAGCTACCATATTTGACATTCCAAGATTTATGCAATCTTTTAAGTACCTTGGCAGGCAGATCCCTGCTTTCTGCCTTCATTTTGCACATGCTGTCCTACCCGGTGGGAGGGTCTTCCCTCAAAGTTCCTTTTTTTTTTTTTTTTTTGTAAAGATACTAGTCAATTGAATTAGGGCCCACACTAACCATATCACATTAACTTGGGTTGATCTATAATGACCCCCTCTCCAAATATAGTCACATCTGAGGTACTGGAGATGGGGACTTCAGCATATGAATTTGGGGAGGATGTAATTCAATCCATCACACAACCACAGATCATATATGTTATTAAGCCAGAGCTCCACAGGACTAAGAAGGAAAAGACTCCCAATACTTGGAGCTGCCAGGAGACCAGCTCTGGCCTATTTTGATGAGGATTGGTCAAACTTCAACAGAAACCAGGGTGGTAAAGTTTTCCTCTGGCACTGAGAGTAAGTGGTCACTGACTGCTTAGCAGCTTTTCCTGGCAATGCCCAGGCCTCAGAACTGCAAAACTAGTTCATCAATGAAAACCAATAAGCTTTAAAAAACTAAACAAAAAACCACGCACACAAAAAGAGTATCCTTATGTTGTCTGAAAAACCTCAAAAAATGTCTTGGAGTGCTCAGTCAGGAAATTCTCCCCTAATTGCTTTTGTTGGAAGCATTTAACGTTTTGACTTTATCTCTTCTTTTCTTTCAGACAGCTCCTGGGGGTATTCAAGTGCAACAATGCCATCATTCAGGGATTTCAGTTCCTAGAGGGGTCTCTCTGAGCCAGGGCCAAAGCACACCCCTATAGAGTCAGAGATTGTGGATTTCCTCCGCCCTTCCGAATTGGCGGACAGGAGAATTACATGTCTGATACTCCACTGTCTTCTTGCCATCAGGTCTCCCTAAAGACACCTGGTTGATCCTAGCCCCTAGATTAGGACTGATGAGAAGGTACATCCCGAAAGCTAAAGTTTTGTCTCTGCCAGTGGCCAGATAGCACCGAGAAACTTCCATGAGGGGCCACCCAAAGACTGAAGGTAGCCACATCACAGGGCACTGGGCCACTGGACCCTCACAGGACAAGAGGAACCACAATGCTATTTCAGTTTTCCTTATACCTCAGTCTTCCATTTAGGGTCCTGGGTCACTCTCAGGTCACTGCTGCTTTGTGCCTATTACTAGCTGGTAAGGCTAGGCTTTCTGGGCACCTCCTATGCTGCCTCTTTTTGGTGTCTTGCCCAAATGAGGTGACCACCTTCATCTGAAGGAAACAAGTAAATGGGGAAGCAGGAGGGGGGAGGTGGTGGGGCGGGGCAGCCACAGGAGAGAGACCCCAAAGGGAATGTAAGCAATGCAATTTAGTGTGGTCAAGCTGCTTGCTGATCTAATTACTATGTGCCCTTCTGCAATGAAATACCATCTTCCTGGTCAGAGAAGAGAAGGGGCATTTTTTAATGCAGAGCAACAAATGGCAAAGAAATCAGAGGCACATTCCCTTCTTCAGTGAACACAGCCCCAAAGGGAAAACCTACTCCTAAAAAGGATTCACAAACCTTCAGGTTGGCATCAGTGAGCTTTAGACTGGCAAAGTCCATCCTTCCTAATTCTTAAGTGAAATCAATGAGTCTATTGTTCTCATGCTCGTGAGGAGAAATAATATGCACAGAAAGAAAGAAGAGCTTGTGCCAGAGGTGATCTTTGGTCACACAATCATCATGCTAGAATAAACAATGCATCAATCTACATTGATTTGGAAATGACATATTAACTGACCAAACATGGTGAGGTCATTATCCCCAGACATAAGAGCCGAAGAAAGAAACCATGCCAGTAAGCTTTGCCCTTTCCAGCATGAGAAGAAAACTTCACTGGAGATATGGTAGAAAGCACAGGGCTCACCATCCGAAGACCTGAGGGCATAGGGCAGAGGTCCCTAGCAACAGAGTCACCCTGTAAGGGCTGGGAGACCTGTATTACAGATCTCACTCCTGCAAAGTGGAGAGTTTGTGCCTCGCTCCCTCTTGAGCCATATTAACACATTCATTGCCTGATAGAAAAAGTGGAGGGAAGTGTTGAGCAACTGCTCACATTGCAACCTTGCTGTCTGCAACCTTCCTAACTCCAAGAAAGGCTGTCCTCACTCTCATCCTCCAAGAGACCATGAGAGGACAAGTGACTGAAACCAGTCATCGAATCAATGCCATTTGCCTTGCAAAAGAATGTTCAGCGCAGATTTAAAGCCAAGGAAAAAGGTACTCAGTTAGGAGCTAGCTTGTATGTGAGGACAGAATCTACGACAGTAATAAAATGAACTTGTTGTGGGGGAAAGGAAATGGGTCACTCGCCTCCTATCACAAGCTCCGGTGCTCGGCGCCACCCCCTACAATATCTTGTTTACTGCATAGTTTTCTGGGCTGCTTCCACTTATGAGCAAAGTCTCATTCTGGTAGTTAAGAGCCTTCAGGTGTTGGAAGGTGTCATCCAGGTCTAAACCCTCTCTCACTCCACTCTGAAGCTTTCTTCTTCCTGTAGCTGGACCTGACAGGGTTGGGTTGGGCATGGCAAGGCATGTGAATGGTCCTCCCCTTGTTCTTACGGATCACTCCTCCTCCCCACTTCTGCATCTTTCTAGGTCAGAGGAGGGGAGAGGCAACTTGGCAGTGCTTGGGTTTTTGCTTGACGCACTCTTAGAAATAATTTCCCCTTTTTTATTTTTTTTAAGAGAAAGTTAATTTTTTTCCCATCAGATAATTGTTTTTCCTCCACTTAGTTGTATATGTGGTGCTGGGGATCAAACCCAGGTCCTTGAACATGCCAGACAAACACTCTACCACTGAGCCACTTCTCCAGGCATAGACATACGCTCTTGGTGAGGAACATTCCCTTTGTTGGAGACATTCAAATGCAGCTCTCTGAGGACCCCATTTTAAAAAGCTCCTTTCTACACAATTCCATAATATGGTTGAAGAACACTATGAAAGCTCTTTTTTGTCCCTACCCCTAGCCTCCCACTTGACCCTTTCCCCTAATAGGAAGCACTCTTACTCAGTCTCCCAGGATACTTGGATGTCCATTGGCACACAGAAAGCTGGCACATGCTTATCATAGCAAATGCTGGGGAAACATGCTGTCCTTAGCCATCTCTTCTCCTTGGCCTGCTATGCTGTTGTTCCAGATCCTCATTCATCCCCAAATTCTCAGGACACAGAAAAACCTAAGACATTGCATCAGCCTCTACTCTTCTGTAGCTCACAGCCAGCCAGGGAGCAAGACTCCTGCCTCCCCTTTGTGCATATCCCTCCCCATTTTCAGGAGGGGCTGGTCCACCCCTAACCTGGTACAACCTAAGGCCCGCATCCAAATGGAGGACCATATTCCAAATATTGAACTCTTTAAGCTACAAATTAAATAAAATATCCAGCCTCCTTCTTTATGATGGCCTAGGGGTTCTGTGAATTTCCAATTCTTCATCTCCTCAGAATTCTAAGAGGGACATTCCTCTTCTCCTCAAATCGACATGGCCAACAAGCTACTCTCCTTTTCTTTCTGTCCCCACCACCATCCCACACAATGGGAGCCATGAGCACACATGTGTGACCACCCAGGCTGCACATGGAGATCTTCCCACATCCCACCAAGACAGCAGCCCCTTGGCCACACTCAAGCCCAGAACCAAGCAAAGTCCACCCTGGGTAGATGGACCTCAGAACAGGTCTGAGCTGACTCTGGAAGGGGACTTGAGCATTTTGGGAAATCTGGACACCTGGAATGGGGTAGGAAGAGAGGAGGCAAAGGTTCCAGGAGGACATGCCCTAGTCCAACAGGATACCTATATTAAAGGAGGAGTATGATGGAGGAATTCCAGAAAGGGCCTCTGTGATGTAGAGGGTGGGTTGGGACCACCCTGAGGGCAGTTCTGATGAGTGCTTTTCTTGACCACCCTGTCACCTGACCTGAGAGGGCACCAG
>PVKS010052975.1:0-10558 GCA_004027875.1 Aplodontia rufa
GACTTATCAAACAGGATTATAGCAAGGAAATACTTTTACAATAATATATTAAACACATTCTTCATGACATTTGGCTAATCTTTGCAGGTAGGACCATGGCCCTTTGGCCACTGGGGACAATTTACTGTCTGCGGGCATTCGAAATAACCAGCCAAGGTGTTTTGCTGATGAGACAATGAGACAAGAAATGAAGAATATTATTTAATCCACTAAACTTCTTAAGCCAAGGTTCCATAAGTGCATTTTCCTGTGATGTCAATGCACTCTACTTCTTCAAGCTGGGAATGTTTCCAAACTAGGAAACCAAATACCGTACTCAAAATATTCCTAAAAACTATTAGCCCATAGAACTGAAATGATGCACGGCAGGAACGCTCTAAAGGGTGGGCTAATCTAGAGACTGCCCACAAATCTCCCACTCCCTGTAGCCAACACCCTGGCATCTCCAGACCTTTCCCTCACAGGGCCACCACCACGTCACTACAGAAGCTAGTAGCGTCCCATGATTCCCCACTCTATCCAAGAACAGAATGTGGGGCCTTCAGATTTCCCACTTTTCCTTGACTTTCACCATTGCACACCCAACCTGAAGTGCTTAGCCCAGAAGGGAGGCTAAGGCAGGCTAACCAGCCTCCTCCTGGATCAGAATCAAGCTCCACAGCCGTGAAAGAGGAGTTCCTGAAAGGAATTCAGGATGCCACCAGCAGGAAGAGGAAGACATGAGCACCAAACCATAAACATCTCCAAGTTTCCAGGATGGCCACAAACACCCCAAGAGTCATCTCAGAGGCCACAGAATCCAAGTGACCTAAGACTTCACAGCATGCCAGTGACTCCGTGAAAGGATGCAAATTTGGCAGAGCATTGCCCAAGTGGACGTTTCCATACTGCATTAGTGAACATGAAATGGCTGAGCCTTTCGAAATCGCGTTCCCAGTAGAAGGGACTTTATCAATCACCAGAAAGAAAAGTTCACTGCAAAAACACAGATCTCTGGGGATGCAAAGAAAAATGAAGAAAGAAATGCTTAGTGGGAAACCATGCAGTAAGCTCAACAGATTGCATGCTACAAATAACAGTGAAACAAGGACTACGCTGTCGCGACTAAAAGAAAACTAAGGGGACCATACACATTTAGCAGGAACAGAGGCCAGGTGCGACAAAACCAATGTATGGCAAAAACAGGCCTTTGGAAGTGGAGTGCTGCTCCAAGCACCTTCAAGGACAGAGCCACTTGCAGATGTGCACTGGCATGGTTGAAACAAGCACATGCTTCTAAGTCAAGGACTTGGAAATAGTTTCTCAAAGTTTTGAGTAGTCCAAACTTTATTATTTTTACGTGGGTAGAAATAAACTGATTCAGAAAGGTCTTTTAGCAACACAGATGCTGAACTTTTAAATTATGATGTTGGTCTACTTAACCAATTTCATTAGCTTGGAGTATTTATCAAACTGCTAGAAGCACAGAGTAAATTAAGCTGCTGGTCACATTTTGGAGCTCTAACATGTTTGATGAGTAATTTTATTAGAGCAGCGAACTCGAAAGAAGACAAGCTGTGGATGAAGCTCATATACAATGCTGCTTTTTTATTGAACCTTCCTTGAATTTGCCCTTTGGTCCATTTGATTATTTTTATACAGCTTAGTTTTATTTCAGATGTGAATTCAAGGATATATAAATTTAAATAAAGTTGTTGCTATTTCAGTAGTATTTATTATATTAGAATATAATGAATTTGGGGCTGAGGGTATAGTTCAGTGGTAGAGCATGTACTGAACCCCCCCAAAAAAAGAAAAGAAAAAGTGTAATAAATGTATAAATGTTCATAAAAACAGAAAGCTGTTATTTCAAATCTGTCCCAAAGTAAAAGCCATTCATGATACCAAATTAAAGGTTAAAGGTCAAAATTAAAAAGGCTGTATCCCTATGAAATCAGAAAAAATGGAACAGAAACTAAAAATAGCAGAAGATAAAAAGATAGAAAAAATAAAGCCTCTTTCAAAACAACTGCCTCTCATAAAAGTTAAAACTATTTAAAAGCCAACATCACTTAAAACAGATAATTTTTAAATTGTTCAGTATTTGCTCTGTAAAACACACTATGCATTTACCAGGTATATGGAGAGATCTTATCTCTTACAATTGAATTATGGAAAAGATAATGTTAATTAGCATATTGGATTAGTAAAAATCATACCAGAAGGTCGATCTAACCCTCTAAGATAACCAAAAGGTTATTTAAGGTGAAGAGGAAAAGAGAAGGACAAAAAAAAAATAAAAGCTGGGGGAGGGGCTTTTGTCTTGAAAGCAGCTATGACATGACACAAGGAAAGGTACAAAAAGATTAACAACTTTCTGAGTCCTTAACGTTCTCCAGACATTGTCTTTAAAGCAAGGAAAAAAAAAAAAAAAACACAGGTTCAAATGTTTAAAATCTCTCCAAAACTATTAGGTAAAACAACATGGAAATACACAATAGATCCACAAACGCATCCAAGGTGAATATATTATGCACCCACAACTGCAAATTCTAAACTCTATTTAATTCTATTTAATTGTGCTGAAAAGAAACACAAGAAAGATCACTTTATAAACAAAAGGAAGCATTCCCCCCCCAAAAAAAAGTGGGGGGGATTTGAAGTCTCCAGCCAAGGACTGTTCCTCGTTCGCTACTTCAGACTGACTGGACCGCCAACATACAGGCTGCCACGCTGGGCCACCATCGAGAAGAGCAGCCCAGGCCAACCCTCAGCCCCTAAGCGGAGGGAGGATGGGGTGTTAAATGAAAACTGCAGTAACTTTCCACTCAGGGATTTTTATTTCCTGCAGGGGCAGGAAACAGGAAGTAGAAATCACCTCTAAAAATAGATTTATTTTTTCCCCTTAAAAAACACATTATTTGGGTGCTGGAGCAGTGGCTCCATTGTTACGGTGCTTGCCTGACATACACAAGGATTCAGGTTCAAACCCTAGCACCCATGTACACAACTAAGTGTCAGAGCAAGGAAAGCCATGTGAAAACAATAAATTTGATTCTCTCTCTCTCTCTCTCTCTCATATCCCTCTCTATATTTTTTATTCATTTTTTATTCATTAAAGATAGCCTTACAATTAGGAGGGAATTATTGTCATACAATCAAGAACAAATGTATAATGACAGTGCAAGCCAAAGCTGATGCCATTCCATGGTTTCCTCCCTTTTCCCCATGGTTCCATGTTTCCCCCTACTTAACCCCCATGTTAATTGGACTTCTCATGGAAGTCTAAGGTTCCCCACTGAGTTGATTCCCCCATACTCCCTCCCTCCACCCTCCTTGATATCCTTCCTATTCCCTCCCCTGTCCCTGCGTCCCCCAGCATCCTAGGCAAGGTTCCCTCTACTTGTGTAAAAATTCATACATTTTGAAGTTATTGTTAGTGTAGCCATCTATCATACTGTTTCTGATTGTATTCTAGCTTCCACAAATGAGAGAAAACATTTGGCCCTTGAGTCTCTGAATTTGGGATCCCTCTCTCTTTATAAAAATAAAAAATACGTTTAATTAACAAAAATACTCTATTTTTAAAAATCAAAAGATCAGAAAGGAAATTAAAATTACCCTAGTCTGAGAACCACTGTTTGCATCCTGATGTGTAATGTTTGACTCATGCCTCTTCCTAGGGAAAGTCAGTTGTGTTGCACTAACATGGATAATTCCATGTACAACAATCACATTTACAACCTAGGCCCCTCCTTTCCTACCAAGTATCCATTTTCCAAGTGCCGTATCTATGTCTCAGACCTATCGCAGCAGTACAGCATGCCATTTCAAGTAGGGAGAAATAAAGGGGTCTGTTTTCATGTTTAGTACCCAAAGAATTTAAAGGAGTCTGTCCTTATATAAATAAACAATTATAACTTCCTCACAGGTATAAGGAAGAAAATGGCTGGTGAATTGAGGGACAAAGACTGTGACTTCACTACAAAACGGTCACATGAGCCAGCAGGCCATGTGCAATGTGTCCAAGACAGTCACCCCCACCCAACAAAAAAAAAGACCTCTTTCTTCTCCATCTTTCTCCTACTAATAGTATTGCTACATTAAATTTGCACTGTAAAATGATTTCAGACTTCAAAAATTATTTTTAAAGGCCCATATACCCATCAATGAACTTCCCTAAAGGTTATCCTCTTCCAATAATCAATCACCAAAACCACACCACCAATACTGATCAAAGACCATCATCTGATCGCCAGCCCTTCTCTAAATTTCACCAATAGCCACGTCGATGTCTTTTGTCTGTCTGGGCCTGAATCCAGTCCAGGACAAGACATGTGTTGGGTGTCCTGTCTCCTTAGACTTCTCAAATTCAAGATGGCTTCCCCAGTCTTTCTTGCTCTCCACTTCCTCCTACAGTCTCACGACCTGGAAGAGCTCTGACTGGTACTTCATATATAGTCATATTCATTTCCTAAGATGGCCATATCAAGCAACGGCAACTGGTCAGCTTAAAACGAGAGAAATGTGTGCTCTCACAGTTCTGGAGGTGAGAGGTCTGGCATCAAGGTATGGTCAAGGCTGGATCATTCTGGAAGCTCTGAGGTAGGACCCTCCTGTGCCTCTCTGCTGGCCTCAGATGGTTGCTGGCAACATCAGTATTCGTCAGGCTATCGAAGCATCACTTTGGTCTCTGCCTCCATCTTTACATAGCTGTCTTCTCTGTGTGTCTTCCCTTCTTATAAGGACAATTGTCATTAGATTTAGGGCCCACCCTGCATCTAGTACTGATTTCACCTCAAAATCCTTAAATAGGGCTAGGATGTGTGAGCTTGCAGGTTCAAACCCAAGCACCACATACACAATAAAGTGTCTGAACAACAAAAACCACATGAATATTGATGAAAATTGATTCTGTCTTTCTCCTCTCTCTCTCACCGTCTCTCTCTCTTAAAAAAAAAAAAAAACAAAAAAAAACCTTAAATAATTACATCTGCAAAGACCCTATTTCGGGTCTTTGAAATAAGGTCACTGTTACAGAATGAATGTTTGTGTCTCCCTCTCCAAATTCATATGCTGAAATACTAATTCCCAGTGTGATGGTGTTTAGAGATGGGGTCTTTGGGAGGTAATTAGAATATGAGGATGGAGCCCTCACCATAGGGTTATTAGTGCCCTTCTAAGAAGGGACATGAGAGTTTTTCTTCTGTGTTCTCTATCATGTGAGGACACAGCAAGACGACAGTCATCTACAAACCTAAAAGCAAGCCCTCACCAGGACCCAACCATGGTGGTCCCCTGATCTTGGACTTTCAGCCTCCAAAACTGTGAGAAATAAATTTCTGCTTTTTAAACCCCCCAGACTATGGTATATTTATTATAGCAGGCTGAGCACACTAAGACAGTCACAATTCTGAGCACATGCACGATTTTGTGGGGAATATTATTCAACCCACGGAAATGCCCTTCAAATTCAGAGCTGTTACAATGTGGCCAGGCTATGAGTCTTATCAGATGATTTCTCACGTTAACTTAATACAGCATAAGAAGGAGAGAAATGATCATTTTATATCTGAAAATAGCATCAAACTCAAAACACCCATGGTATTGAGGAGAGGAATGAAAAATTATAGTTTTACAGTTGGTATTTCAGTTATTAAAAAAATACTCAGAAGCAGCTTCACAGTTCACCCCTCAATTTTATTCTACTTGAAAATTAATAAAGAATCAGTCTGTTGGTCAGGGAAGAAATGCTTTTGCCCAGGGAGGCATCAGAGGTTTGAGGTTGCTTCTGAATCCTACGCTCTTATAACAGGGCATTATTTCCAAGAACTGCCAAGACTCTAGCTCTGCCTCGCAGGCCAAGTGAAAAGGACATCTGGAACGATCATCACGTTCAATCGCCCGGCCCACACTTGATTGGAGGAGATGAGGTTCGTGCAGTAGGTTTTGTTCTTTGCAGAAATTTGCCCAGGGAGAAACAGCAGCTTGTTCTTCCCCAGGCGACTGCAGATTGAGTTGGTGAGCGTTTCACTCCATAAGCTTCCTGGGCTCATCTTTTTCCCTCCTTCTGGGTAAAATGGGTGATGGCTGCTCCCCTCCAGCACAGCAGCACAATCTCCTGTCAGCCCCTCGTTGGACCCTGAGTGTGCTGACACATCTCGCCAGTCTAGTAGTTAAATACACTTCTTCACAAATTTCCTTATTCAACGAGAGGAACCCCTAAAGCTCACAATTTGTAAGTGGCCTGCCCCAGCCTTGAGTTTACCAATTTTGAAAATATAAAACTTTGAAAAGAAATATTCAGGGGCTGGAGCGATGGCTCAGCGGTCACGGCGCTTGCCTGGCATGTGCAAGTACATGAGTTCAAACCCCAGCACCACGTACATAACGCAGTCTCAGAGCAATGAAAGCCACATGAGAAACTAAAAAATAAAATTGATTCCTTTCTCTCTCTCTGTCCCTCTTTCTTAAAAGAAAAGAAATATTCATAACACATACACACACCCTTAACACACGTAGCACTATCAAATGTACCATGAAGAGGGTAACTGGAATTGAAAGGTCCTTGGGGAAGGAGGACAAAGCACGGGAAGACAAAGAGGTTCAGGTCTTCAGATGGAGATAAGGGCACACACACGTACCCTCAGAAGGCGATATAAGAACATGAGCAACGTGGAGGCCACAGATGAGGCTCTGTGAGCAATTCGAATGGCTTCATCTGCACAAGTAATAACACATGAGAAGGGAAATTGGGCTCCATTTCAAAAGCACAACTCCCCATGGGGGCAGCACTCTCCATTCACTCTGCTGAGCGCTGTCCATGCTGGGATTCCCTTGCTCCTGTAAAGCATAGGTCCTACTATGCACATTTACCAACACTGAGGCCACAGAGGGCTTATGGAATTGCCCCAAGGCAACAGTACTAGAGGGTAGGATAACAGGAAGACACTCAACACACAGCACACTCAAGATGCACCAGGGACTATCTAAGACACCTATGGACACTAATCAAAATAACTGTAGGGTAAGCATTAATGTATTCACTCCTCCCTTTTATTTTTGGTACTAAGAATTGAACCCAGGGGCACTTTACCATTGTGCTACATCCCCAGACCTTTTTATTTCTTAAGACAGTGTCTCATGAAGTTGCAGAGTCTGGCCTCGATCTTGATCCTCCTTCATCAGCCTCCTGAATCACTGGGAGACTGCATATCACCACACCTGACTGTAACTCCCATTTTATAGATGGGGACATGGAACATGAGCTGCCCCATAACATGCCCCAGCTCACTCAATTAGTAGCAGATCCACCATGTAGGTCCTCTTGACCCTATTTATTGATAAGAACTAATGCAAAAGCAAATTTAAAAAATTACTGGAGCCACATTCCCTAAAGTTCAAAAGCACACATAAATTCATACATACATGGAGCCTTAAGAGAGGTGGGCCTGGGATCTCCCACCCATGTGGGTGTGCTCTGAACAGAGCCGGGTGGAGCGCCCTGAGAACTGTGCACATCTCTGAACAAGGCCAAAGAGAAGAAAAACAAAGCTGCAGAGTTTGACAGCCAATTCCCCAGAACGCTGGCTAAGCCTTGGAGGACAAAGGCTCCCTAGAGTAGGCAGCGGTGAACAACCGGAAACCTGGCATCCTCCCTCCTGCTCCTCTGGGTCCTCACATCCCTGTTGTGGTGTCAGAGAGCGATTACAGTGCAGAAGGCCAGAGAAAGAGGCTGCAATGCTGTCTGTCTCCCCTTCACCCTGAGAGCGCAGTGCCCTGCAGGATGAATGGGACTCCACAAAGGGTGGCTAAAAGAAGGGGAGCAGGAGGGGCTGATGAAGCCCAACCAAGCCACACCCACGGCCGACACCCGGGGAACATGAGCCCAGCACGCAGGTGCTTGAGTCTGCATCTTCTACCTGCCATCCATCAAGGACCCAGGGGGCAGGGAGCAGCCATGTGGCGGACAGTTGGCAGGGTTGGCAGGTCCTTCAACAACCTCAAAGTCCCAGGGAAGTGATGCAACTCGCCCAAAGCCATTCTCAGTAGGTCTGAGCCCAGACTGTCTCCAGGGTTCCACTCCCAGGTGGACACAGGATGGTCACCTAACTCGACTCACCAAAGTGGGAAAGGATAGTGACGGGGCAGCACATGGCCAGGGTCCCAGGCATGGCCATAGAGAGGGAACAGCTGTCCTTCCCCACAGGCCTCTGCACAAGGAGAAGATGAGACCAACCAATGAGGACCCCACAGCCAGGTTCTTCTGATTCAGGACAGAAACCAAGGCCAGCAGTGTGCGCAGCTGGAGCCCACAGCCAGTGTTGTCTCAAAGCTCTACAGACGCTGCCTAACCACAGCGAGCAGGAGCAGGGCCTTGGGCCAGATAAATGGCCAAGTTCAAAATCCCACTTGACTCTGCCCGATTCACTCAGGGTTCTCAAAAAAGGGGACCCACCATGTCTTCTTTCCATGTAGTCCTGGGCAGAGGGGCAGCCCAGCAGGCAAAGCACTCAGCATGGGCTCTCCAAACATGAGCACCACTAGGATTAAGTTCAGATCCAGCCATGACAGAGCTACTGCCCTACGAGTGCATGAAAGACAATACATGGGTAGCAGATACGGGTTCAGTGACTCCTGCTGGGTCTGTTCCACAGAGAGGGGGAGTGAGGGACGGGGCATATGGAGGTCCCACAGCAAGGGAAGGAGTGGGCAAGGATGGAGCTGCACCCTCCAGCACCGGGGCCCACCTCCTTCGCCACCTCTCAGCCAAGTGCACCGGTTCTAGGACAAGTGAGGCTGGCCCCTCGCATGGCCAGCACAGGTCTCTTCAGCATGTGATGGTCAACGTACAGCAGCTTCTGCTCTCTGTGTGCATTTCTGTCCACCCCTCCACTCCTCCCTCACTCCATGCCTCTTCCTCTCTCTCTGACTCAAAGTCCTTGCCTGTAAAATGCCAATAGGATCGGGGGAAGATCCCTGCTATTACCAGGGGTCATAAGCATTCACTGAGCACTTGTTCCTACCTGCCACTCTGTTGGGCACCCGCCCCAGGGCTCCCTCACCAAGGCACCACCAGCCCCATGTCACAGGAGAGAGAGCATAAGTGATTTCTCCAAAGCTGACAGCGTGCTGGTGCTGTGAACACTCAGTGCATGGTACTTTTCCTGGAATAAAAGTTAATAACAGAGTAGCCTTCACCTGTCTATCACAGGGAGAGAAACAAGACAGAGGAAAGCCCAGTGTCTTCGCCTCATCCTGTCCTTGGCCAGGATCTTGACACTCACACATGTTATTCTGTGCTTTTGGGAACTGCTGGCCATGGCCTAGGGCCAACATGCACACTGGCCACCAAAGCTGGCTCACAGAGCAGCTGCAAAGCAGGCCGTGGAATTAAGAGTGACATCAGGACGTATGGTCACCCTGCGGAGGGCACATTTGAGCATTACAGTTCTGGGCACGGCTGACTTCAGGAGGGTGTGATCAGAGGAGCAAGAAGAAAGCCCTCCTGGGTGGCTCCCAGCTGTCCTGGGACAATCACACTCCCCTGTGAGCTTTTCTCTATGCAGAAGCAAACAGAAAGCCGCTGCCTAGCCTTTAATATTTCAAACATATCCACAAGTGTCTCTTTGTTTTGTTTTGTGTGTGTGTGTGTGTTTGTTTTAAAGAAAGAGAGTGAGAGAGTTAATTTTCTTAAATCTGATTTTTGTTTTTCCTCCACTTGGTTGTACATGTGATGCTGGCAGCTGAACCTGGGTCCTCGCGCATGCAAGGCAAGCACTTTACCACTGAGCCATCTCTCCAGTCTGTATCTACAAGTTTTTAAAGAGGTTCATGGTAGAGAATTTAGAGAGTAAGAAAGGGACATGGAAGAAAAAGAAAAAAAAATGCAAGCTGTAATCCAAAGACTCAGGAGGACGATCTTCAATGCTGACAAATGCCCACCTATTCCACTACAGCCAGGCCCACCTCTCATAGCCACCCTCTTGGTACCTGCGGGATGCTAAGGTCCACTAGGCAATTTTCACTACTAGCATGGCAGAGGCTGAACACTGGATGATTTTAATAACTTTCCTTTTCTGCTCTAGAGTGATTAAGTGGAAAGTCCACATTTTTCAATGGATTACATAAAATACACCCACAAACACTTGGGTCTAAATAGCTTTGAGCAGTGA
The DNA here is from genome assembly GCA_004027875.1 of Aplodontia rufa. Taxonomy (NCBI): domain Eukaryota; kingdom Metazoa; phylum Chordata; class Mammalia; order Rodentia; family Aplodontiidae; genus Aplodontia; species Aplodontia rufa. The sequence goes on from PVKS010052975.1 coordinate 10,155, forward strand.
AATCTCTGCAAGGTCCTCTCTAAGTTGAAACTTCCAATTTTCCAGCCAATAACCTTTTAGCCTCTTTTATTTTGGGCTGTTCTACCTGGTGGCCACTTCATCTGTCCTCCAGACAAGAAGGAGCTCAGGGCTGACACTGACAGATTGACCAGCAGAAACTCTGGTCACCCGTGCCATTACTCAGCATCCTGACGGGTGACCTGTCCAGGGCAGGGCTTCTACTTTTAGCTGGGCAGTGGAGCTGATGGGAAGCCCAGCTTGGGCCAATCCAGGACACGGCCTGCTGTCCTGTATTTTTTCAGCAGACATTCAGCAGCACAATGATACTTCTATAATTATTCATAATTTGGAACAATCAATATTCTGTCTTCCCAATAACAGCCACTATCAGAAATATGAGCCAG
>PVKS010052976.1:0-10521 GCA_004027875.1 Aplodontia rufa
CTGAGCCACCACTCAGCCCATTAAAAGGGACTTTTTTTTTTTTTTAAAGAGAGAGGGACAATGAGAGAGAGAGAGAGAGAGAATTTTTATTCAGTTTTTCATGTGGCTTTCATAGATCCGAGACTTTGTTGTGTACATGGTGCTGGGCTTGAACTTGTATACTCGCTCATGCCGAGCAAGCGCGAAACTGTCGAGCCACTGCTCCAGCCCCATTAACAGGTACTTTTGATGATGCCCCTGGAGCTACTCACATACCCTCTCTTCCCCACTGATTTCAATGGACAACATTTTGTGGTGATTTGTATTTTTCAAAATGTTTCCCAGACAGTATCTATTTTGAGATCACCAAGTTTCTGTGAAATAGTTGAGGTTAGTTTTAGTAGTAATGTTAATAATTGCTAAGATTTATTGAGTGCTAAACATGTTCTAAGTGTTTTATGTGTGATAGCTCATTTATTCTTCAAAGTTACTATATGTAGGTGATCACTTCATTCAAGTTTTTCCAGAACTTCCTGATTTTAATACTGAAAGTCCTGCACCCTGGGCAACCTCTCCCTCCCAGGCAAACTGGGAGAGTTGGTCACCAAATCTGTGACATAGATGCTATTAGCAAAGGCAAGTTTATTGTGAAGATAATGAAGTTTGGGAGATATTATTGGTTTTTGTGTTTTTTTAAGAGAGAGGGAATCAGCTTTATTTAGTTTTTCATGTGGCCTTCACTGATCTGACACTGGGTTGTGTATGTGGTGCTGGGGTTCTAATCTATGTCCTTGTGAATGCCAGCCAAACTCCATAACTGCTGAGCCACTGCTCCAGCCCCAGATGTTCACTTTTATACGCACTTTTTTAAAAAATTAATTTTTTTGTTCCTTTGCTGAGATATATACAAGTCAAGCCCTAAAAATCCTGGGCCCATCTCTGGCTAGTAGTTTTCCTATTTTGCAGATGGAAAATTTGAGGCATTAAAGCAAAAGGTGGAGCAGCCAGTAAGCAACAGACCTAGCTTCAGACCTAGGCAGCATGGTCCCAGAGCCTGTGTATTTGTAACCATTACTTGGTTTTCTACCATTAGGTTCTTAATTGTTACCACATTATTATCATTACTACCTATTATGACTCCTGCTTATAGCTGAGTAAACTGATGTCTAGAGGTGTTAAAGGCTGAGATGTGTCCCACCCCTAAACTCATATGTTGAAGTCCTAACCCCAGTACCCCAGAATGTGACTGTAATCTCGTCGTACACCACTCAACAGTAGAAATGTGTTCTGAGAGGTGTATCATTAGGAGATTTTGTTATGTGAACATCATAGACTGTACTTAAACAAACTAGAACAGCTACAGTGTCACTAGGCAATATCATCTTATGAGACCTCTGTTGTACATGTAGTCTGCCTTTTGACCAAAACATTGTAATGCAGTGCAATGTATTTGGTAATAGGATCTTTAAAGAAAAAAATTAAATTATCATGAGGACATAGGTTAGAACATCATCCAATGTCACTAGTGTTCTAATAAGAAGGGGAAATCAGAGGGCTGGAGTGGTGGCTCAGTGGTTACAGCGCTTGCCTGGCATGCAAGAGGATGTGAGTTTGAACCCCAGAACCATGTACACAACGAAGTGTAGGAACAAGAAAGCCACATGAAAAATTGAATAAAACTGATTCTCTCTTTCTGTCCCTCTCACTGTCCCTCTCTCTTTAAAAAGAAGGAGGAGGAGGAGGAGGAAAAGGAGGAAGAGGAGGAATCAGGACACTGACAGGTGTCCATGTGAAGACACAGGGAGAAGCTGGCCATCTACCTCAGCAGAAATCAATCCTGCGAGCATCTCGATCCCAGACTTCTAGCTTCTGAAATGGTGGGAAAATGATTTTCTGTTGCTTAAGGCACCAGTTCCATGGCATTTCATGGCAGCCTGAGCAAACAAATACAAGAGGGATGAAACAACTTACTAAAGATCACATAGTTAATAAGTGACAGAGCCAGAAGATAAACTCAGATCTTCACCCAAATCCCATGTTCTTTTCTGCACTATCAGTGCCCTTCAGCTCAACACCACCAGGATCACACACTGCGGGGAAGTACCCAGCATCTCAGTCCTCCTTTTTTATTTCTTTGAGAGGAGAAAGACAAACAGGTGATAGTGTCTGTCTTAGGTGTCTCCATTCACACCTTCCCTTCTTACCCGTCATTGGAATAAGGTGCAGCATAAGGCACCCTTCCTATCTTAAGTTGATAAGGGGGTTGAAGGGACTTACCCATCATAGACTATCAGCCCCTGAGCCTGAGCTGACTTGTGGTCATCAACTCTGAGGGCAGCATAAGCTTGCAGGATCCCTTCCATATGGTTATTTTGTCATTCAATGTAACTGAAAAGCCTTTTTACTGCAAGACCAAGCACAAAACACACAATAATGATGACACTGGCCACTCCTCCCCAAGACTCAGCCAGATTACTTAGGTAGCCAAAACTCAGTCCAGGCAGATTATAAATACACATAGACCCACTGTCCGCCAAAATGTCCACTTGTTCTTGCAGTAAATCAACTCATTGGTTCACAGTCAATAGTCCAATGTACAGGTGTTGATCCTGATTTGCGAAAGCCTCCGCAGCTGAACTGGATAAGGTGTTCAAGGTATTCGCTGTCGGCACAGTCACCGCTAGGGCTGCAGCAGTGGCGGCAGCTGCCGCCATAGATGCTGCTACTGCTACAGCAACCACGGCTGAGATGTCAAAGTCTCTCTTGTTACGCTGAAGCAGGGCCGGCAGGTCTTCTCCCTTGATCTGTACTGTGGGGCTCGCATCACTACAACGGTCTCAAAAGTGGAAGCATTCCAACATTGCGACAACTAACAATCATCAGAACAATTATGTGTGGTAACATTCAAAAGAAACATGAAAGGTGACAGAACACACACTGAAGTTGGAGCAAACGGCATTTCCTTTGTGCAATTGACCTGAACGTCACCCTCAAAGGTGCCACCGGCATTGCAAACAAAGCTCCCATAGCAAAATTTTCCTCCTTCTACTAAGCTAAGAGCTGAATATGTCTGTACAAGACGCACGAGAACATAGGGACCAGACATCAAAAGGGGGAAACATTCTTTAACTAACTGCCATATAGGGAATGTCCCTTCTGGTTTTACCAGCCCTTTCTAAATCTCGTTTAACTTGCTCCCATTGCGGAATAGATTTCCTACCTGTAAAAATCAGGGACTAGCCTCATTAATTGTATTTATAAAATTTCTCGTGGTGGAGTCTTTGACCCCAGTGCCATTAGCCTTGAGCAAAGCCTTCACTGTAACTATCATTTATGCTTTAGAAGCACGAGAACCCATGATAACTACCTCGCCCTTCTTACACTCTGGCCAGAGCTTTTCCACGAGGGTTCCTCAGTTTACCAACCTTTCCGAAGAGAGCAAAAAGAAGTCCCCGTATGGGCCACCATTTGTCCGGTCCCAGCCGGCAGGAACCGGAGAGCTCTCAATCGGCAGTTGTCTGGGAATGAAGTAGACCCACTGGTCCTGAGTTCTCCAACACTTTATTTCCTCCCTCTCTCTGGAGGCCAAGATCTTTATTCTTCCTGCTCACTAGAGGCTTTTACATCTCCTCTCACTAGAGGCTTTTATATCTTTCTCTTTTAGAGTCAAAGCTTTTACATCTCCTCTCTCTCTGGAGTCCCTGTTTCTACTGCCAAGGCTTTTCTTCTCCTCTTACTAGTTTCCCTGTTTCTGCCTCCTGCTATTCTTCTTCTTCTCTTGCTAGTTTCCCTGTTTCAGCCGCCTGCATGGGAGCGTCTGGTCTCGCTAGGGTCATCTACATCTCTGTCTCTGTATGCCCGGTATTTATTTGTCATTTATTTGTTACGACAAACAATAGGGACACAGTGCAAACATATTCAAGCAATTGTAACAAATCAACAGCCAAATAGCTTAGTCATGCGATCAGGCAGTCTGCTAATTACTAGGGAAGATACAAGCCAGCTGAGCCTCTTACAGAGTTGTTTACCACTAATTCTTTTCTCTGGCATCCGGCCAGGCGTCATGTTGGCCTCAGTCTCCAACATCTCAGCAAGAGCGTGTTAGAGAGACTCGGCCATGGATTTGGGCTGTGTTAGGTGACCATCTCAAGTAAGGGGGGCTTTTCTCTGGATCAGATGCTCACAGGAAACAGACTTAAATCTACACTCAGGCGTTTTCTCCAGGAGAGAACCACCTGTGGCTGAAGCTGTGACTGTAAGGAAGCCACTGTCGCTCGGAGTCAGCATGGGCAAGCCTGGTCATTTCTGTGGTTTGCAAGGTGTTGGTGTTTTTCTGTGATCAGATATGATTTCAGAGTGGTCCTATTTTTATCTTAGTTCATCATGGCCACAGAGTGGTTACACTGATGATGTTCTATGAAATTGTTTGTGTTCAATCCAAGAACATCAGGACTGAGCTCTGAAGGCCAGGTCAGGTCCTGATGGCCAGGAGCTTTCCTGTTTCTCAGCACCAAGAACTGTGGGAGTCAGATCTCATCACAGTTTTAGGACTGGCTGATACTTCATTTTGTAATTTCAAAATAAAAAAATTTCAGGAACTGATAGAGGAATATAAAAAACCCCAGTCATCAATGCTAATAAAATAAAATGATGATAGAATGGACTTCACCTGGAAGCACTCCACCCCATCATGAAAACCAGGTAAAGTTGTCATCTTTCTATGTGAGCTGCTAAATATGTGCTGTAACAGCAGGAAAAAAAGAGAGATCCTCATGTCACCAGTCTTTCAGTCCCCATTCTCCAAGACTATAAGTAAAATGTTCATTTTAAAAATCATGTGCCTGGGCTGGAGCAGTGGCTCAGCGGTTATGGCACTTGCCTGGCGAGCGTGAGGATGCGAGTTCAAATCCCAGCACCAGGTACACATCAATGTCTTGGAGCAACAAAAGCCACATGAAAAACTAAGTAAAATTGATTCTCTCTATCTCACTGTCCCTCTCTCTTTAAAACAAAAATCATGTGCCTATCTCTGGCATCACTTAGAAATGCTTAGATGTGAATACTCACTGCATTTATAGTTTTCCATCTCTTTTAGGACTTCACAGACAACTTCCTGTGGCACACTAGAGAAGTACAAGAATTAGGAAACACAACCTTCTGTCAACTGATTACTTTACTGAGAGGCAAAATCGTGCCCGGGTAATAGGAGTGGCAAATGGACAGAAAAGGAAGAAGAGAGGTGAGAAAGCGGGGAGAGGGGAGCAGGCATTGGAAATTCGAGCCAGTTGTCTCATTATTTACTGATTGATGGGCATCGACCCTCAGAGCCTCTTGAAGCTACGAACTAACTGCTCAGTCCTGGTTTGTTGATCGTTCATCTCCAGATGAGTCAGTCTGGAACGGAAGCAGATGCAAGTAGAGAGTGGGAAGGACCAGTAGGTCACACTCCATCACAAGCAGGCAGGTTCCCAGCCAATACTCTGCAACATGTTTATATATTATGCCTATGCTTCTGTGCTGATGTGTTCCTCTTATCTACAGCCCCCATTTTGTGGCTTCTGTACTGCTATTAGAGTAACTGGAGACGCAGCCTCCTCTGATGATCACTGTTTCCATCTGCTTGGGAAGGCTCCTAGCAGAGACACTGCAAGATTTGCTAGCGAGGAGTCATGTGTGGCAGCAGCAGCCTCCCGGCATTGAGAACTACTGTCCGCTGCTGCCAGTGGCAATTTCAGTTCTCTCTACATTTATTTCCTAGCAAATATTCACCTCAAAGTGCCGTAACACAGTACAAGTAAGAGTTCCTCAATAAGATAAATAAAAGTAAAAATAATTCCATCTATTGAGGATCTTGCAGTAATACAAAATCCAATTTGAATTGGCATAAGCAAAAACTGGAAATTATTGACATGTTACTGTAAAATCTAGGCATTCTTGGCTTCGGATACTGTTTGATCCAGATACTCACAATATCATCTACACCCTAATTTTCTTCATCTCTCATTCTTGTGGTGGTGTCTGTTTTGTCTTGGGCTTCACATGGTGAATCAGGTGTTTGCTAGCAGCTTCCAGCCCATATTCTTCCAGGTTTGGTCTAACAGGAAAGAGAGTATCCAGAGGAGATATATACTAAGAACCAGAAATGTGGTGCCCGAGAAAGAGCTCTGCTAGAAGCCATGAGATTTCTTCTGTTTGGACCAGCCTAGGTCATCACTATAGCCAGGTAACTGGACTCCCAATACACTGATTGGTTGAGCCAAAGTCACACATTCTACACTGAGCTAGAGGGGTTCTTTATCTCAAAGTATTTGTTCTTGTTGTTGTTGTTCTTCCCAAAGAAAATTCAGTATGCTTTTACCAGAAGAAGGAAGGAAAGGACAATTAAAGGGCGTATGTACCTAATGTATTATCTAGGGACACATAGGTCAACAGTTCCTCCCTTTGGTTTTTAGGGAAATTTTTAAATTTAGGCATAAGAGCAGTAAACCATTACCAGCAAAGTATGAAATGAAGCAAACCGGTTCACCCGTTCCCTGCCTTCATTAAGAATTTTGGGAAGTCAAGTGAGCAGGGAGGAGATGGAGCCATGAAGGGTGCGCTGGATTGTCCTGGAGACTGGAAAGGTCAAAGGGAAGATGGAGGGCAGAGTCAGCATTTTTAGTTATTAATCCCACCTGCACAGCTGGAGAGGAGACTGGCGAGGTCATAAGCAGGGAAGAAGGAGGGACTGGATTCTGAACACTGGGAATGGGAAAATAGAATGACATTTATCTTTTGAAAGGGAGATGGAAAAGCAATTCAAGAAAGTGCCTGGCATATGGCAAACACTTAAAGAAGGGTAGTCATGTTATTTTCCACGAACACTGGGCTGCAAGTCAACAGAGAAAGCTTCTGTTCCTGAATTTGATGGTGCTACATTGGGCTACATTCTGAAAGTGAACCAGACTCTTTTTTTTTGGAAAAGGAATGTCTCTTCTTTTTTTTCTCTTACCATGATTTTTTATTGGTGCATTATAGTTGTATATAATGATGGAATTTGTTATTAAATATTCATATGAGCACACAATATAGCAACATAATTTTCCAATATCCCTCCCCATCACTTACCCCTTCCCTCCCCACCTACCATCCCCAGGTCCTTTTCTTTTACTGATTTCCTTTGATTTGCATGAGATCCTTGCACACACACACACCTTCAACACCTTTCTTTTCTATTTTCCTCTCTAGCTTCCACATATGAGAGCAAATATATGACCCTTCACCTTCTGAGTCTGGCTTCTTTTCTTAACTTAATGGTCTCCTTATGGCTGAATAAAATTCCATTGTGTATATATACCACATTTTCTCTATCCGTTCATTTGTTGATGGACACCTGGGTTGGTTTCATAGTTTGACTATTGTAAATTGTGCTGCTATAAACATGAGTGTGCATGTATCACTGCAGTATGATAAGTTTAATTCTTTAGGATAAATACAAATGAGTGGTAGAACTGAGTTATATGGTGATTCCACGCCTAGTCTTTTGAGGAACCTCTGCACTGATTTCTACAGTGGTTGTGCTAATTTACAATGCCATCAACAGTATAAAAGTATTTGTTTTTCTCCATATGGTCCCCAGAATTTATTATTTGTATTATTTTTTAAAATTTTTTATTAAGAAGTTGATTTATTGTACAATCATAAATGCATACAAAGTAACAATATAATGTGCATTAGTTCTTAGACCAGAATTACCCCCACTTCGCCCACACCCCAGTCTCTTGATTCTTCTATATTTCACCCCTACAAGAGATATAAATGCTTTGATTGTGAATTTTCCAGAATTAAATATTTGCATAAGTATTATTTGGATTCTCAGGGGGGTAAAGAGTGTGCTACATTGTTGATTGTCTCCCTAGAGCCCTCCCTATTCTCCCTCCTTCTGCCCTCCTCCCTCCCTCAACATGTCTATGGTTGCCCTAGATTATATGTTGCTACGCCTTTGCTGAGGACCAGACTTCTTATTTCTCACATATATTACATGTTATGTTTATGTCAGATGGTTCACTAGGTCTCTGTTTACCTATTAAGGATAATAAAAGAAGCAACTGTAGAATGTGTGGTCTCCTTCTTTTCAAGCCCAGATCAGATTAATGAGATAAACAGGGACTAAGAAAGTGCCCTGATTTTCAGATTTCCCTGGAAATGGATACTATTTCTACCAAATGCTGACTTTCCTGAACACTGGAATGACAGGGATATTAGCTGCCTTGTGTGGTGGAACTGCCACCTGGACAATCAGAATATAACACTGGAAAGAAAGGGTATCAGCTGCTCAGGTCATTCAGCCCTGTCCTAGAGCTGGCGAACATCTCCAAGTGTGGCCTCTGTCTACCTGTTCACTTAAGTTGGAGGTGGCTCAGGTGTCCATCTCTGACTAGAAGTCAAAAGTTGCTCTGAGGGGCTGGAGCAGTGGCTCAGTGGGTACGGAGCTTACCTAGCATGTGCAGGCACGTGAGCTTAAACCCCAGCACCACATACGCAATGAAGTCGGAGCAACGAAAGCCATGTGAAAAGCTAAATAAAGTTGATTCTCTTTTTCTTTCTCTCTCTCACTGTCCCTCTCTCTTAAAAAAAAAGTTTCTCTGATTTATTCCACCCCCACCCTCCACCCTGTGTGGACACACACCCAGAAGAACAGCCCATGTTCTCTTTATTCTGAGTTCCCCAAGAAAGTAGCTATACTGTAGGACTCAAGGAGATGCCCATGACATCTTTTTCTTTTCTTTTCCTTTCTCTCTCTTTCTTTCTTTCTTTCTTCTTTCTCTTTCTTTCCCTCTTTTTTTTTTTAAAGAGAGAGGGACAATGAGAGAGAGAGAATCAATTTCATTTGGTTTTTTTTGGGTGGCTTTTGTTGCTCTGACCCTTCATTCTTATGCATGCCAGGCAAGCACCATAACTGCTGCGCCATCACCCCAGCCCACAGATCCCATGGCCTTAACAGGACTCATCCATGTGGACAATACAGACTCCTCGCTGAAACTTTGATCAGGCACAGTGTGTAAAATACAGAATGGCTCCTCCCTCTCCCGCTCTCTCATTCTCTCCTCCCATGCCAACTTTGAGCCTTTTGTCCTTTCCTCATTAGGTGGCAAGGACCATGTTTCCTCTGGTGTTTATGAAATCGTCACAACTTCTGGCATCATTTGGGACGTCAGAGCCATTCCGTACCTGGTCCTTCTGTGCAGTGGAGGCTGAGTGCTGGAGGTGGAGAGGAGGGAGTGGATATTTTGCCCTGAGAGAGACAATGCCCTCCCTCTCCCCCTCTTTCCCATCTTCCCTTCTTTCCTTCCATCACTATGAAGTTGTATATATTTTTTAAGATGTGGTGTCACTGAGTTGTTCCAACTTGTGGCTCAAGTGATCAGCCCACCTCAACCTCCTGAATAGCTGGGACTACGGGTGTGTGTCACCTTGCTCAAACTGAAGCTTTTTTTTTTGAAAGAGAATTAATTATTTTTGCATCTAGTTTTTGGTTTTCTTTTATTTATTTGCATATGCGATTTCGGGGATCGAACCTGGGACCTCGCACATGCCAAGCAAGCGTTCTATCCCTGAGCCACCTCTCCAGCCCCACCAACCTGAAGTGTTTTTAAAAGAGAAAAGAAAAATAGTCAGGCATTGTGGTGCATGCCTATAAACCCAGAGACTTGGGAGGCTGAGACAAAAGGATTGATACCCAGCCCGGGCAACAAAGCGAGGCTGTTTCAAAATAAAAAAGGGCTGACAATGTAGCTCAGGGGTAGAATGTCCCTGGGTTCCATCTTCAGTAACACACACACATGCACACACATACACACACACACATGCACTTACAAAGGAAAGAAAAAATTTAGATTCAGGTATTAATCTTTCATTCTATATGCTTTCATATTTACGAGAACATTTTCTCCTAATGACTTCATTTCATTTTATCATTATTATTTTTAACAATGTTTTGCTAACCGTGCTTCTGTGTCATTTTGTTTCTCTAGGTTATAAAAATTAGAAACATTCTTTAATTTGGCTTGGCCTGGTAGGTAAGTAACTGTTACTCAGGTTCTCTAGAGTCAAATTCAACAGGATGTGTACATAGGAAGAGAATTATTTTAAGAAGTAGCCTTACACAGTTGAGGTGGCTTTGCCAAGTCCAAAATTGGACTGGTTAGGCCAGCAAGCTGGAAACTCAGGCAGGAGAGTTCAAAGGCAATCTGCTGGCAGAATTCCTCCTTGCTTAGGAGGTCACACTTTGTTCTATTGAGGTCCACCCACATTATTGTGGGCAATCTGCTTTACTCAAAGTCCACCTATTTAAATGTTAATGTCATCCAAAAACAACCTCACAGAAACATCCAGAATAATGATTGACAAAATAATCTGAGGACCATAGTACAGTCAAGTTAACACATAAAACTAACCATCACAATAATCAATCACAGTTTAGTTTCTGAGTTGGCTCTGTCCGACCGCAATTGTTGAAGGAACTGATTGCTTTGCTATTTAGAGTATATTTTAATGGGAACA
>PVKS010052977.1:0-10558 GCA_004027875.1 Aplodontia rufa
CAATACATCTCTACAAATGCCTTAGGTTGTATGTTCTTACAACTTTTCTGAATTTAAATCATGAGAATTGACCACTTTCTCAACGGCCAGGGTCTAGCTCCAGCTTCCACAGATGAGTGGAGACATTCGACCCTTGGTTCCCTGGGTTATGCTGATTTTACTCACCATAATTTCTTCCATAGCCATCCATTTACCTTCAAAGGCTGCAATATCATTGTTTCTAATTGCTGAGTAGAACTCCATGGTACATATGCACCACGGTTTTTGGATCCATTCATCCAGTGAGGGACATCTGGATTGTTTCGATAACTTAGCTGTTGTAAATTGAGCTGCTATGAAAATCGATTTATCTGTGTCACTGTAGTGTGCTGATTCTAAATCCCCTGTAAAAATACCCAGGAGAGGAATAGCAGCATCATGTAGTGGGCTCATTGCCAGTGTGGAGAATCCTCACAAAACTAAGGATGAACCAAGACTTCTCTTAACTCTTCTCCAGTCAGTGACGGCACCGTGGCAGTAAGGGAGGCCTGGGTTCTCCTCATGTTCTTCTCCTCACATGCCAGTCTTCTCCATCCTCTTCCAGACCTGGGAAGTTGACCTCCACCAACTGTATACATAGGTTCTTCTGACCTCTAGCTTCTGGTTAGGGTCTGCCAATGGGAGATGCAGTCCGAAGATCGACTGGCGGGAGGAGAGAGGTCATTTGCATCTCTCTGACTTTTCCCAGGGAAGTCCAAATGTTGCAGAGTGCAAGTCCCATCTTTCTACCCAAGCTGCAGGTTCTGCGGGCTCTGCTGGAGTTCAGCTCCTGGCCCTCCACTCACAGCGTCAAGGGTGGTAATAGTGCCCTCTGTGACGAACGCTGGCTACTGCATCACATCGTTGTGTTATTTTAACCTTACCCTGACCTTTGGGAACACCTACCTATATCTTCATTAAATGTTTCTTAATGACTCCATATGAATATGTTCTCTCTGTTTTGTTGAAACTAAAATGGATGCAGCAGCTCTCTAATAAATTTAAATTTCACATATTAAAACAGAGTAAAGATCAACTGTATTCTGTAGCACTCTGAGAAGAAGAACCAAAATCACTGGGTACAAACTCCTGTGAAATGGAAGCAGGGGAAGCTTCGCAGGAGAGCATGGCAGCCATATGTGAAGGCTAATTTCTAAGGAAGGTGAGTGGCTCTTAGAAGTGGGATACGGGGGCTGGAGTGGTGGCTTAGCGGTTGCAGCGCTTGTCTCGCAGGTGCAAGGACACGGGTTTGAATCCCAGCACCACATACACAAGGAAGTATTAGAGCAACGAAAACCACATGAAAAACTACATGAAATTGATTCCCTATCTCTCTCTCACTGTCCCTCTCTCTTAAAAAAAAAGAAGTGGGACTGCTGTAGCACTTGGTAAATGTCATCATCGTAACCATTAGCTGCACAGATCCCACAGCAAGGGGGACAAGCCAGACTGCGTGGATTTGACCTGAAACTGAGTTTTAGGGAATCAAGTACACATGGTCACATGGTAATTGCTACTTCACGGATTTCTTTTCCATTGCTGAAAGATGAAAAGGACAGGTTTATGATTCCTGGGTTCAGTATTTCCATCGTGTGGGCTGACTCAGGGCAAGGCAGGGATTTGATAAAGGACATAAGCATCAGAGGTAATCTCTTTATTTTAATTAATTAATTAATTTTTTATTAAGAAGTTGAGTTATAGTACAATCATGAATGCCTATAAGTAACAATATGGTATGCATTTGTTCTTAAACCAGAGTGACCCCACATCACTCACACCTCAGTTTCTTGATTCTTTTATATTTCGCCCCTACAAGGGCTATAAAATGCTAAGATTGTGAATTTTTCAGAATTAAATGATTTCATAAGTATTCTTTGGATTCTCAGGGGGTAAAGAGCATGGACATTGTTGAGTGTCTCGCTAGATCCTAGCATCAGTCTCTTGTGCCTGAAGTGGGTGCAGCAGTGGCACAGCTTTGGTGGAGCCCTGTCCCTCCCCTCCACCCTGCACCTTCAGGTCAGCCAAACCCACCCGCACAGCCCACAGCCAACATCTGTCCCGATGGGAGGTGAGACTTCGAGCAGGCCGATGCAATTTCCCTCCTCACTGTGTTCCCTGCTGGCGATGCAGGTGACCACTCAGAGAATGGGGATAAACACTTGTGGCGGAAGTCCATGGCTTCTCCTGGTCACTGCTTCAAGCCTTTTTAGATTTTGTATTTTCCTGCCTCCTAACCCCTGTTCCTGGCTCCATATTTTCTGCTTGGAAACAATAGTGGCTTTGGCTTCTCCAGAGCTGGCCTTGCCATAGACCTCTGCAGAATCTGCAGCCCCACACTGCTTCTCCATTATATAGGAAACTGTCCCAAGCACGCCCCTTAATGCCAGCTGAAATGGAAACGTCACAAAGTCTTCAAGTAATGTGCTCAGTGGGTCTCTGTCTTTTAGCAGCATCTGATTCCTGACCTCCACTTCATCCCTCGCTCGTGTTTCCTTAACCTCTGCATGAAAGGACAATGGTTTTTTGAGTAATTAAAGTGCTATCAGAATGTTCTAGCACCAAAAGCCCATAGTTCACACGTCCCGAGAAAGTGCCCCACGCCCTTCCTACGGCAGTACAGTACATTTCTTAGTGCAGATGCTAACATATGTTCATCAACTCTTGCTTTTGTTCTCTTTTGATTCTTGGACACTCAGCTGTTTTTCTGAACAGCACTCTGACATAAAACGCATGCTTTCCCCTCGTGACACTTCTCCAACTTTGCAGACACCAACCAAGTGTCCTAGATGTCTATTTAATTCTGTTGCTAAGACCTTGAGTTAGCAGACCCCACAGGTTAAGAGCTCCATCCCATAACACTAATCCCACCTTGGATGCCAGTCTCAGGGCCTGGGCTGCCTGGACTTCTGACCAATAGGCCATGAACTGGGGCTTCCTAACTCCTCCTCAAGCATGAGGATTTGAGGAAGTGCTCACAAAACTCAGGGAAACGTTTTAGTCTCTTTTCCTGGTTTATTCTAAAGGATAAAGCTCAGGTAAAGGGAAGAGATGCAGAAGCAGGAATGGGGAGGGGGGCAGAACTTGCAGCCCTCTGGGTGCCCCTGCCCCCTCCACTTGGCAGCGCTCAGCCATCGGGAAGTGCTCTGAACCCTGAGATCCCACTGCGTAGATGAGACCCACGGAATCACTGGCCTTTGGTGCTTGAACTCATTCTATGTCCTCTCTCCCCAGAATTCTGGCTAAAAGTGGGGCTGAAGGTCCCAACTCTGCCACCATGCCTCCAGCCTTCTGGTGACACAGCCCTCATCCTGAAGCCACCTAGTGGCCCAGCACCAGATGGGTCACTAACCTCACATGTTGATCACTCTACAGATTCCAAGGGTTTTAGAAGTCAAACCCACAATTCTTATCATTCCACAGGCACATAGTGGGGCTGCACTTCTCAGCAACTGACATTTGGCCAGTGGAATGTGCATACAAGAGATGCTTGTCATTGATAGGCCTGGCCCCCAAATCACCGACACAACCTTAGCACTTTCTTGTTTTGTTTGGATGCAGAAGGTCACACACCGAGTGACGCCCTGGAGATGCTGCAGCCAGTAGGGTGAGGAGACTAAGGCTCAACATAACAGCAGTCACCAGATGAAGACGCTTGGGAGCTTGGGTGAAACACAGCCTCCCTACCCACTGACTTCCATTGGAATGAGACATTAGCAAGAGAGACCTTTGCTGTGTCCAGTTTCCGGGAGTTGGGGGCCATTTGTTACAACAGTTCCCCTCCCCTGACTAATACAAATATGTCCCCCATCTCCACCTTTGAGCCTACACAATAAACTCCTTGGTTCTCTGGGTTGATGACCAGTTATAAAACAGAACTCTGCCCGGAAGCATGTGTTTAAACAGAAACACTTCCCTTCAGTGTCTTTTCATTGGTGTGAGTGTGTGTGTGAGTGTGTGTGTGTGTGTGTGTGTTCAGGGCTGAAGGAGATTTTTTTTTTCTCAGTGAAAGGAACAGATTGACTTTGATGTGCAATAACTCAGTACTTGCTTTTCTGAGAAAAATAACCCAAATAGAAAGTCAGCAACTTAGGGAGGAGAAAAAAGAAGCTGTCCCCATCATCTCTGGTAGCCCATGATTGCTGTGGCAAAGAGATTGTCCTTTCCCTCAGCCAGTACTGTCTTTGGCAGAGCCTGCAACATATGACCTTTCTAAATTAAAGTTTCCCCTGGAGAAGGATTTTACGAGAGGAATTTAACAATTAGGAAAGAACAGGTAGGTTTCTGCCCTGACAAGCCAGCCGAATATGTCACATCCCAGCCCTGTGCTGTGAAATGCCTCCCCTGAGTCGCACCAGCTACACGCACCTCAGTAATTTGGTTCTCTTCAGTCCATCAGCGGCTGTCCAGGGAATGTGAAACGAGAGAGACATCAAGTTGTTTTTGATCCTTTCTCTAAGAGACGTCATCAAAAACAGAATAGGAGAAAAACCCAGCCAAGGAGGACCTCATCTTGCTCTCTGTGCTTCTTGTGCCAATGACGTCTGCCTCTCCTGCCATATGCAATGAAATGGCCAATGTCACTGCAGCTGGGACAATCAGCTGAAAAATAAAAAGGCCATTGCATCTGGGGACAGTTCCAAAGGCTGTTTGGAATTGTTTACCCAGGGCTTTCTTCTTGAATGATTTATTACTCTATAAAACCAATATGGCTAAATTAAATTGCAAATGAATCCTTTGTGGAAGGCTGGGAAATGCCCTTGTTATTTGCTTTCCATTTGAACATCCGCAGCGGGGTTGGGAAAGCATTTGGCTGATATTAGCAGCACCCCTTGTTGTGAGTTTTTCATAGACCAATGGTTCTCAACTTGTCTATAGGAGAATTTTCATTTTTCCAATGCCTCATGATCATCTATGTGGGGGCTCAGGAAGATGGGAATAAGTGTGGATTTTGCCACTTTCAGTCAGTGTGACCTTGGGAAGTTCATATAAACCTCCCCAGGCCTCAGTTTCCTCTTTTTTAAACTAATAATAATAGTGATCCACATTGAGGGTACCGGGAAGGTTTAAATGGCAGGACAAATGGTCAGTGCCTAGCACTTAGTAGGTGTTCAATAAATCTTATCTTGCTCCCAGAGATTGGCTGTTGAAGCACTGAAATCAGTGTAATTCTCCCTCACAAATTCCAGAGAATAACTGTGTGTGTATGTGCGTGCGTGCGTGTGTTAGGGGGTGTGGCCAGCTAATGGGACAGCCATCAGAGAGAGTGTGGTCAGAGACCTTAGAGAAGGTGACATTTCAATCTCTTCACTCCAGTCACAGGGGGAATCCAAGGCCACAGGAGGGAAAGATGTGTCCAAATCCCTCTCACCAGGGGGAGACGGAGCCAGTACCCAGACCTGCTCCTTTGCTGCCTGTTACTCATGTGACTATTCCTCCCGGATGATAATAGGAATTATTTATTAAGCACACACCAGGTGCCAGACATTTACGACATCCTTGTCAGAAAGGCTTTATTATTACTCTCATTTCATAGTTGAAGACTCTGTGCTCAGAGGTGCAACATTCCTTGGCCAAAGTCACACAGCGGGCACATGTACAGCACCCCCGATTAGCAGGATGCCAAAGTTCATTACACTGTTTTCTATCGCTTGAAATGGTCCTGAAATTCCCCAGTATGTTCCAGTTGCAGAGGTCAGGACATGTGCAGAGGCAAGGGTGGAGGATCCGCGAGCCAAGCCTCGTCTGCTCATTTCTTCCATTCCAGATGTAAAAGTTCAGTCAGCAGGAGCACCTTCGGCCAGAAAAGAACCACTTCCTGCCGCCTTTTCAGACTATCTTCTCCTGATGACTTTGAGGGGGCTCAGAGCCCAGATTAGTTTGACAGGGTAACAGAGAAAGCCAGCTTCATTCTCACAAACACCACTTCCAAGTTGCTATGAGGTAACTTCAGTTCCCGTCCAGTTTCATCTGGGATGGCCAAGCTTCGGAGTGTCCCCCACCCAGGGCAGACCAGCACCTCAGTGCCCACACTGAAGGGTGGAAAGAGGAAGTCTCACCCCTCTCTCCAATCATGGCTGTCCCTCGGCCAGTGAAGGGATCTCTTGAGGGGCTCCTTGAGAGCAGCTGCTGCAGCCATGGAAGACCTTGGCAGATGACACCACCATCAACAGGGAAATGATGCCACGGCCCCGGCAACTTCTGCTTCCGCACCATCTTCTCTTTTCTGCTGATTTAAACCTGTGACTTTTATGGAACAAAACTGAAGTCTGGTATTGTAGAAAAATCTTTCAAAAAAATTGGAGATACAAGGTGCACCCTGTAGGACCTTGTGCCAGAGACTGCAGCTTCGAGCCCCTGTTCTCCCAGGAAGCAGAGCATGGGGTTGAAGCAGAGGGTGGCTCTGCTATTTCCTAGCCACATGGCCTTGGACCAATGTCTTATCTTTTCTCAACACATCCACACTAGGGAACAATGACAGTACTTAGTGTGATGACTGGCAGGGAATTAAACAGGCAGGTGAGCATGGACCCTCAGGACCACACTGAGCCAAACTGCTGCCCCAGAAGGGGAATGGATGTCGTTATCATATTTTCCCATTGGCTAAATAGGGATCTAACAGTAGGTGCATGGGACCGTTGTGAGGATCAAATGACTGGATGATTCTGGAGGATGAAGCTCATGGGACTCAGCTAGGAGCTGAATGCTGACCCATGCAGAGAACAGTGGCTGACCAGAGGTGCCTCCGAGGGTTGATCTGGGGACTCTGAATGCAGATGACCAAGTCTCATCTCCGTCAATTACCAAATGAGTCTCACACAGGTCTGGCCATTAGCCTGTGCAGCTTACTGTTCTAGCAGGGGATGTGGGAGGAAAAGGAAAAGGTCCAGCAGGCAGCAGGGTGTGTTGCAAACAGAATGGGCTGGATTGGGAGCCTTGGTTTGCAGGACTGACCACTGGGGACAGCTTTGCAGCTCTGGGCAAACCTCTCCTTCACCTTGGCTTCCGTTCCCTCTTCCATCAAAGGAGAATCGAAGTGATGTCCCAAGTTCTTTATAATGCTAGTATCAAACAATTTAACCTTATTGTGGGGCATCACTTCCATTTGATGCAGGTAGGAATGTAACACGGCGCACAGTCAATCATTCAAGTGCCTGATTGACGCCACCTAGCTCAGATGATGTACAGCACACCTGCATGAAGACACACACAGCTCTATAAGTTTAAACTTGTTACGTTCCAGGTTCCGTTCTACCAATGAACAACACAGTTAAAATTCTAGCTGCCAAGGAGTTGACTTTCTAGCAAGGTCTAGGAGAAAAAAATAATAAAGAAGTGCTCAAAACTGAAAAAGCAATGAGATTGTGATTTTAGATGGGCGTATGCACCTACCTTCTGAATCGCCACCGGTGGAAGCTTGGTCTTATCTGCAGGGCAGTGCCTGTAGGTACTGTGCATTGGCTAGATGAACAAATGCTGGAATGGGCAAAATCTGAATCCTGCAAACCCCAGTTTGGATGTGCATCGTCAGCAGTTTTCATCTGAAATGAATTATCCCTGATGGTTCCCAGAGCAGACCAGGAATGATTACATGACCATTATTTTAAAGCTGAGAAGTTCATGGGGAAGGAAAAAGCTGCATCCTTCGCCTAAACCAGCCCCAAGCAAGAGGCTGCCTGAAGAGTAACTTGCACATTGCTGCTCCCTGGTGGTGGCCTGGCAAATAGCCACAACACCAGGACAGTTCTCTAAGGCAGGTCACTATCACTGAAGAATTGGAATTAAATAATCAGTGCAGCGGACTGATCTTTCAAATTCAAAGGCCTGAACACTCCGTCCTTAAGGCCAGTGGGGAGAACAGGAGGATGATTTCCGACCAGCTGGTACAAAGCTAAGGGCTTTCATTTCACCTTGGTAGAGCAGGTCTCCACTCAACTCTTGAGAAGTTTACAGTTATCACAATGGGTCAGAGTTCACTAGAGTTTAAGCTACTTTCCAGCTCTGGGACTCCAGGAACGGCTCCTAGAAAGTCTGTGTGTGGACTTCAGGGACCCTCTGAAATTTAATTTGAGAACAACAATCCCAGAATTCATAGGGAAGTGTTAGGTCCAAATACCTGGGGAACCCCGACTATTTGCCCCAGAGGAGTCTGTGAAATGAGATGTGTGTTCACTAATTCCTGCTGCCTGGTGCCAACATTCTGTTTCTTTTATACATGTAGCCCCATGTTATCAAGGTGGCTGGTAACCAGGTAGGTTCTGTCATTGGCCGGTCTGGTGATAATTTCTTAACCACCCCGGGCCTCTAAAAACTAGACATGTGAAAGAAACCAGCAGAGTGCCAGGCAATCACTACATGCTTAGTAAATGCTTTCTAATGCTAGCTTGTTCAAAACTGACATTTAGATACAATTATAAGCATTTGAGGGTTCATAAGTGATATGAAGACTTCTCTGATGGATTAGTACTGGCGTTAAGTTTCCTTGTGAGCTAGGAAATCTTTCAGTGAAAAATTGTACTTGATCGACTGTAACCATTTTTTTCCCAGGTGTATTTCTGTTAGAGAGGACTTTGAAGACCATTGCAAAGAAAATGTTGCTGTCTTTTGTGCTTAGAGGGAACACTGCTGACCCACTTTCGACCCTCTCTATTTTTCTGATTGAGAAGAAAATGCTATTATAAAGGCTGGTGTCTCCTACACCATATATCCAGGAAAACTCTCCTGCTATGTTTGGGTCTGGACGTTTGCATTCCCCCAAGTTCTCACGCTGTAACTCTCTGATGTGATGGTGTTAGGCGTGAGCACGGACTGGTGATCAGGTCATGAGGGCAAAGTCTCATGACCTCATAGAATAGACTCCAGGGCGCTGCCTGGCCTCTGCCGCCAAGGGCGGGCACCCCCTATGATCCAGAAAAGTGGGCCCTCACCAGGCTATGAAGCCATGGCTGCCTTGCTCTTGGACGTTCCAGGCTCCAAAGCTATAAGAAATTAACTTTATAAGCCATTTGCTTTATAGTCTTGCGTTAGAGCAGTCCAAATGGATTAAGATGAACCAACTGTTGCTCTTCCTTTCTCTTAAATCTTTACAGTTCCTGTTTCTATTACTCCAATAGTAATATGTGATCATTGTAAATAAAATTGAAACATTATGGAAACACATGGCTTATAAAGGAAGAATTTCCCATAATCCCAACCCTCTCTTAAAAGTTTGGCATATGATTGCATTCAGTTTATTTAATGAACACACACAACATGAACGTGGGCATTTTAACAAAAATGGGATTGTGTACAAGTGCTGTTCTACCACTCTAGTTTTTAAAAACCTTCTGCATCTTGAATAAGTTCCACATCAGTCTGACTTCCTCTTTCTTTCACTCTGTAATGGTCATGTAGTATTCTACAGCAAGTGTACCTGTTGTAACTCTGAAGTACCCCTGGCAACCTTTCTTATGCCTTAGTTAAAGAGGAGATAAACTATTGCATCCGTGCAAGGTCTCTGGAAGATGGAAGAAAAAGAAACAGTGAGTGGGAGTACACTTTTAGGATCACAGCACAGTGAACAGTCGGGAGCAACTACACCCGTAGAGACTGAGGGGCCTGGAAGCATTGTGGACAGCGATACTCTAATCCCATCTCACCTGCAAGAATGATATACTTTAATTGGTGGGTTTTCACGGTTCGTGGTTTAGCTTTTGTCCTCATGTCATTCATTCAATCAACAAACATTTTGAATGTGGACTGTGAGATGGTGTACTGAAATAAATTTTCTTAATAGATGAAAACTGATCATTATTTGCAGGGAAATAATCAATTGCATTCCCCTTGACACAGTTCGTTTGCCTTTCTAGCGACAAGAATGATTTGAATTATTCAGTTTTCTACAATTTATAGAGTAGTAAAAGAATTCAAAGGCAGGGAAAGGCACAGGTCATTTTTCCAAAAGAACATATTAGCCTGTAGCCCCAGGAATTTTTTTCTGCTTATTTCAAAGATTTTCAGGAAAAATGCAGAATGTAAATTTAAGGCCATGGAGATGAAGGTGATGAATCCATCTGTAAGATGTCTTTTGGAAAAGGCAGGCACACATGACTGTGACACTGTCCCACAGGGAGGAAGGCAGGATGGAGGGCGACGTGGTGGGGACACATTTTGACTGGACAGGCGCAGCCTGCTTGGCTCCATTCAGCAGGTGGCGGACCTTTCAGCTGGGATCAGAGGTATCTTCTGCAGAACTTCCCTGGGAGCACAGGACAAGCCCGGCCTCTCTGCTGGCTCTGGCTGCGCAGGTGTGCCCTGCTTTATGCCTGGTGAGTCCTGTGTCTTTCTTTCTTGCCTTCAGGTGGAATTTCCTCTGGAACCAGCTTCTTCTGCATCAGCGAAGGATGTCCCCTTTGTCCTTTCCAGTCCATTCCTGTGGGATTTTTCTGCAGGATCTAATCCAATCTGGGAGCTCTTGGATGAACCTGGATAGAAGTCACCCTGTCTCTCACCAGCCAGTCTCAGAAAACAGAGAACTGCCAGCCTTGGTTGAGCCACCAAGCAT
>PVKS010052978.1:0-10558 GCA_004027875.1 Aplodontia rufa
CACTCCAGTGAACGTATTCAGAACACTGCAATTGGAAAATCTAAAAAGCTTTTAAAATTTCAGTATTGCTTTGAGCCCTCAGCATCATTTTATTTTGAATTATGCTCAAGGCTTGGGGCCTCTGCTAGCATAAATGAAATCAGTTTGTTGGGACTATTTCATATTTTTATTTGTCTGTTATCTGTAGCTTTCCAACTTCCAAAAAGGAATCGGTGATTGTCTACAATAAAAAAAACATATCCATGACGTGGGTTGACACGTGACATCTGCCCTCTCTTTCCAGCATCTCCAGCTCTTATCTTGCCAACACGCCTGGATATATCTGCCTCTGGCTCCCTTCTCAAGTCCTTCTGTGTTCTACCTCCAGAATAATCTTTCTAAAACATGGAGCCTTTATATCACTTTCCTGCTTTTTAAAAAAATCATCACTACCTACATCATTAGCTCCCCAAACACATAAGCCACGCATTTTTATATCCCCCATGTCAGAGTGATTCTCAAATTTTGGTGAAGAGATTTAAAATATAACTCCCTGCCTTTCACCTCCAAAGACTCTGATTTGGTGAAGGGGCTGAGGCTCAGGAATCTACCTTTTAAGACCCAGACACACAACTCAGAGGATTGTAGTGCTGGTGGCCTATACACTGCAAATTGAGAAGTATTATCTTTGAAATCTAGTAGGAATCTAACAAAGAGAAGACTTCAGTTTAGTTCTTAAATTCATTCACCTGTATTTTGTCTTCTCTGGAAATATTTTATTTCCCCATTTTCTGTCCCCTACCATCTGGCAGAGTGTTGATTAATTTTATGCTGTATTTGGAGGAGGGGCTGGAGCAGCGGCTCAGTGGTTGGAGTGCTTGCCTGGCATGCACAAGGACCCAGGTCAGGTTCAAACCCCAGCACCACATACACAACTAAGTGTCGGATAAATGAAGGCCAGATGAACATATAAATAAAATTGATTCTCTCTTTTTAAAAAAAAATTATTTGGAGGAGAAAAGAAGAGGAAGGAGCTTCTAAGTGGATGTCACTGCATACCTGGATTAGCAAAGCTGAGGCTTTGGAGGCAAATTGTGAAGTGTGGGTATTATCGAAATGCTTGGGCCACTGAAGTAAAATTGTCTCCATCTCTTCCTGTCCACACCACTATTTACCCCTTCAGTGCAGAAGTCCCCAAAATGATGCAGGCAATGGAAATATATTTAGTTCCCAACTTCCCATGTGATACGCACTTTCTAAAAATGGAGCCAGAGCCAGGAGGAGCAGTGGAGAGGAGCTGTAGTAATAAATAATGTGACATGCAGCTCATTTGACACTTTCTGTTTACTAAGCCCCACTATGCACCATGCACACATCATCTCTAATCTTCACAGCTACCTGCACGCAGAGGTGAAGTGTCCCCATTTTATAGATAAGGAAACTGTCTGCTTTCCATCGCGTCACAGGGACTCAGCAAGGGAAGACAACAGGACAATGAAAAGATAACCACGTAATCCAGGAGTCACCTTAGTCATGGAACCCCAGACGGGGAAAGTGCCTGCAGAGGGAAGGGAAAACTTATGCTGAAGGATCTTCCTGATGGGATAGGAAATGACCCTTCCATGACAAGTGCTCATGGTGACTTTCCCTGAATGTTTTAAACACCCCCAAACAGACCTTGAAATTCTTGAGATCTCTATAATCTGTTCAGTTCATTATCAGCCAAGATGAGTTATTAGAAGTCTTTGACTTCTTCTTGGGCTCCAATTCAATTTAATTGTATTATTATTATTATTTTCTAACTCTTTCTGGCTCAGAATACCCACCAACAAAACTGTTATGATTCCAGGGCTTTCCGTATCTTGGGGTGTCCCTCTCACTTGTGATGAGCTGTAGTCCTGGCCACCTGGAGAGGTCCTTTCTCTGTGGTTCCCCATGATCACCAAGTGGCTCCCAGTCTTGGTGTGATGTCTTTCCTCCTGGATGTTCTACTATCACAGGACAGATTTCCCAATCATACCATATGGAGGCTGCTACTGCCTCTTAATACAAGTTCATGCCTCTCTTCTGCTTTTATAGTCACCCCTGAGTGCCACCCTAGTGTGAGGGCCTATTATGAGCGCCCCCCTCTCGGTCACAGTGACATGTGCTCTGTGTTCCTCAGCACTTCTGGTGGCAGGGATGTTTTGTGGACTTGCTCTTCAAGTTCACTATTGCTCCTTTCTTTCTTTCTTTCTTTTTTTTTTTAAGAGAGAGGGACAGTGAGAGAGACAGAGAAAGAGAGAAATAACTTTATTTAGTTTTTCACATGGCCTTAGTTGCTCCAACAACTCAGTTGTGTATGTGGTGCTGGGGTTTGAACCCGGGTCCTCCTGCTTGCCAGGCAAGCGCTGAAACCACTGAGCCACCGCTCCAGCCCCTATTGCTCCTTTCTTGAGAAGCCTGGTCTCGCTGGATTCTGGGGCTGTACTGGAAGATCACCTAGGTGTCACCACACTGTGTGGCTTTGAGTCTCACACGCATGCGCCGACTCTCACCCTTTCCTTCCTTGGTGAGTTGCTTTCCTTTCTGAGACACTGTCTGGGAGATTAGAAGAATACCACTATTATCTAGAATCTCAGGGTCTGAGTCTTAGAAAACAGTCACCAACGCTCCAGGAAAAAGCCTGAAGCAACACAGCCTCAGCCCACCAGCCCCTGCTTCACCCACCAGACCCCAAGGTGTAACAAGGGCACAGTCTTGCCGTGAGGGATCCTTGCTACATATATTATTCAAGTAGCACTGCTAAGCATAGAGCCTGTATTTCCTGAATCTCAAAAGGATGTATTGCGTAAGTTTTGCAAGAAGAGTATTTGCAGATAAGTATGTCCCCCAAAGCCTGAGACATGTGGCCATCATTTATCAAAGACAAGACACCTATTAGGGGCTCTATCCATGTCACATTTGCAACTTTATTAGGAAGGTAGAGAAAACCAGGGATAACACAGTTTCCAAGACCAAGTTGATCTGCAGTGTGAAGTTGGGGAGAGACTTCCCTGCTCTCTGGAGTTGTGATGAGGAGGGTCCTTGAAGGCTGGTGGGAATCTAAAGGATTCTCAGGTGAGGGCAGCAGTGAATGATAAAGTGCTGTGGACAGGAGGGGCCCTAGGAGAACAGCTTGACCAGAGCAGAGGGTCGATGTATGAATCAGGAAACCATTGCAGATAGGTGCACAGGGAGAGTTGCGATCTGAATAGTGTTTTAGGACCTTTAGTCCGCCAGCGGAACAAGCAGGATCATTTGATGGGGTCTAGAGGTAAGACCAGCCAGGCGCTGGCACCCTGGTCTTGATACCAGCTGGATTACCTGCTCCTCCAGATTTGGGGGAGATCCCCTAAACCCCACCCCACATACTTCAGGTGGTCCGGAAGCCTTGTTCCCTCCTGGTCCACTGGGCTGCAGGTGTCTCATTCTACTAAATGCTCGTTCCGCAGTTTGCAGTGTTTTTCTCCATCTCTGTCTCAACGCTGAGAGTGGTGTAGGACACGGATCTTCCTCCACCTCTGCTCCATGTGTTTGCATGAGGAAGATATGTGTGCAGGGAAGAAGGGGGCTGGCAAGGGCATGTGTACATCAAAGGGCCATTAGTACACGCAGCTGAAGTGGGCCTTTCTGCTGCCTCGGCACACCAGCCTGCAGCCCGGCTTGCCTGCTCTCCCTTCCTCTCTCCACGTTGTCACTGTCCAAATCCTCTTTATGTTTTATGCTTGTGGTTTAGCTATGTTTTTTCTTGCTGTCTTACAGACCAAACAATCAGAGTCTCACTTCTATCTTCCTGCAGTGTATTAGGTCTTTTTCTAAGCAAAAGCAATTCCTGCCCAGAGACTAAAGGGCGAGTGGGGAACTCTCAGCTCTCCCTTTGAAAACCACTGGGCTAGATGAGTTTTCAGAGCTTTTCCACAGTTCAAGTTCAATGAGTCGGTGAGTCCTGTATTTCAGGCAGAAATTCAAAGTTGAGAAGAAGGTTAGCTTGGAGCAATGGTTCTCCAAAATTTTCTCCAGAATCCCCTTATCGTCCTTACGAGGACCTTCAAAGAGATTTTGTTTTTGGCCTTGTCTCAGCCTTTATGTCCTGTGTAATGTTGGCCTAGTAATTAACTTCTCTGAACATCAATGTCCTTCTACATCTTAGGACTGATTAAAATACACTCTTGGAGGGTTAGGAGAATTAGATGAGATACTGCAAGATTAAAGTAAGTTTTCAACTCTGAAAAGTTATGTGAATATTAGTTGTTATTAGAATATTATTTTTACTAAGCAGATCATGGAGATCTGCCACCTGTTTATGTCACCTAAGTACCAAGTAGCTGCATATTATAGCAGAAAGACTGAGTTCTGTAGTTTTCAGTGGAAAGGGCTTGGAGTCCTGGTCCCCCATCTACTGGCTGTGTGGATGCTGGGAGAAGTCACTTCACCTCTCTGCATTATTTCAATTTCCTCACCACTGAGGAGGGAGGAATAACAGGGAAAATAATATATGCAAGAATTTGGATAATATCCATATAGTGCTAGTCCCAGGTAGATACTAAAAAACAAATAAAATCTAATCTGTGCATCTCTCCAACATGCTGGGTCACTCACATCCTCCATCCTATACAACCTTTGATTATAGTCTTTCCTTTCTGCTCGTCAAAACTTCCCTGTAGGGCTGGAGCAGTGGCTCAGCCGTTGTGTGCTTGCCTGGCATGTGCAGGACGCAGGTTCAAACCCCAGTACCATGTATACAACAAAGTGTCTGAGCAATGAAAGCCACGTGAAAAACTAAATACAATTATAAAACTGGTAACTGATTCTCTCTCTCTCTCTCTCTCTCTCTCACAGTGCCTTTCTCTCTTTAAAAAAAGTTCCCCATAGAAATGGACCAGCAATTCTATTTTAGGCAAGTTTCGTTTGTTTGTTTGTTACTTTGTTTTGTGCTGAGGATTGAACCCAGAACTGCTCTACCATTGAGCTACATCCCCAGTCCCTTGCATTTTTTTATTTTGAGACAGGGTCTCACTAAGTTGCTGAGGCAGGCCTTGAACTTGCAATCCTCCTGCTTCCACCTCCTGAGCTGCTGGGATTACAAACATGCATGACTGTGAGGGCTAGGCTATTTCATTAAAAGTATATTTTTGGCTGTTCAATGATTTCCCTTGCATTGAAGTAGTCAGGATGCCAGATTCAGTAAAAATATGTTGAATTTAGATCTGATCCTGGGAAGGTGACATGGGAATGCACCACTTAAGAGGCATCTCAGAGTGACATTACCTCTCAGCTCACATTCCCATCACCCTGCAGCCGGGGTCTGCTGTATGACACCTGGACATCCCTGTCAGGGAAGCTGCCAGTCCTGGTTGCTGACTGACACTGTGGCTCAGAATCTGCACTCACGAAACTAATCTGGACCCTGGCTTCCCAATTTAGCTCTGCATTTCCAGAACTGAGGTCCTTCCATGGGTTAGATGCTATTTTTTTATTTTTTTCAGAAGGCCTGTTGGAAACATCAGTCACCTGAGAAGGGGTG
Organism: Aplodontia rufa; assembly: GCA_004027875.1. Taxonomy (NCBI): domain Eukaryota; kingdom Metazoa; phylum Chordata; class Mammalia; order Rodentia; family Aplodontiidae; genus Aplodontia; species Aplodontia rufa. The sequence continues at coordinate 5,525 of PVKS010052978.1, forward strand.
ATGTTTAGTTTTCCCAACTCAGCATGAATTGAGATATTGTGGAATTGTATAATTATAGAACCATAAAAGAGGTACTGCAGGGGACTTAGAGACCAATAAATCCAACCACCACCATTTTCCTCTGTAAGAGGAAAATGAGACCAGAGTGACAAGGTGACTTCATCAAGGGCACTTGGAGTTAGTAGTACTGAGATGAGAACTCAGGTTCCCCAATTTGAGTTCCAATGCTTTTTCCATATCTTCCATCCTCCACTCCACATCCTTCCAACAAATACCGGTTGAACACTCACTGAGTGCCAAGATCTAAGAGCTGAAGACACAGGCAATAGACCAGTTGATCAATCCATGCTACCGACCTCTGCACCTTGGATTGCTGAGCTCCCCTGCCCACCACCACTGATGGGGCACAGAAGAGGTAAATGCTGATGGGAAGATAAAGGAAGAGGAAGGTCTCTGCCATGGGCAGCTGCCTACCCATAAGCCACCCAAAGCAGGTGGTAACACTTTCCATGGAGGCAGGAGCATGAGAATATGGGAACATGGAGGGAGTGGGGAACAGGAAGGAGAAGTTCAACCCTCTGGAAGCAGACTCCTGGGGGACTTCTAAGCAAGCCTCCTTTCACCAGCACTAGGGTCAGTTAGCAGAAGGAAGAGTCCTGAGGGAGCACCGCAGTTGAAAGCTGAGTTCCGCAGCATCTCTCAACCTCTGCACCTCTTGGGCTCTGCAGTTCTGCCCCTCCCCACTCCCACCCCTCTTCTGGGCTCCCACCCTCTGTTGGTCATGCCCATGACGTTGGCTGGGGCCAGTTTTCCCAGAATTGATTTATTTTATTTATTTATTTTTAAAGAGAGAGGGACAGTAAGAGAGAGAGAATCAATTTTTATTTAGCTTTTCATGTGGCCTTCATTCAGTTGTGCATGTGGTGCTGGGCCTCGAACCTGCTTACTGGCGCAAGCTGAGCCACCGCTCCAGTCCAGAATTTAGAAAGCTATGCTGTTATCTGCGCTCTGTGAGTCAGCGCTCTCATCTCATTAAACTCCAGGGAAACTTACTGGAGCGCTGGTAGCCACAATGAGGTGAAAAGAAAACCTAAACTTTCTCATGAATGAATGATAAGTAATGGAGAAGGCTTCAAGTGTTCCCCAAACGGAGTCAAGGGCAGACTTACTACTGCAGCATAACAGATGGCCTCCTAGTCTAAGGAGCCCTGTCAGGACCCTGAGAGAATCCAGCTCCAGCCCCAGGGAAACTGTCTAGCGCCAGCTCTGCCCTATCCCTTAGAAATGAGGTCTACCCTGGGACCAGGCAGGGACAGCAATGATAATCTATGAAGGGCTACCACTCTGGAGCCACCTGGTGTATTCTGACCACTAGGATGCCTAGTCCATAGCTCCCTCACCTGTGTCACTTACAGCCACACATCTCAGTGGTGTGTGGCCTGAGAAGCTCCCTCAGAGGCCACTGTGCACAGGTAACTTGACTCAGGCCTCCTGGGGAGGTTGAGACTCTCACTAACAGTGGACTCCCTTCTCTGATCTGCTCTCCAGAAAGCCGCTATCAAAAGGCAAACCATCCCCTGAGATTCCAAATAATACTAATGCCATCATCTAATTCTGGAAAGTTCACAATCTAAGCATTTATATTGCTTGTAAGGGTGAAATATAGAGGAATCAAGAGACTGGGGTGTGGGCGATGTGGGGGTAATTCTGATTTAAGAACAAATGCATATCATATTGTTACTTTATATGCATTTATGATTGTACAATAACTCAACTCCTTAATAAAAAAATTTTAAAAAGGCAAACCATACATTTTCAAATTATTATACTCGTCTCTCTAATGTAATGAAATTTTAAACTGTCTCCAATAAAGTTGAAAAATGAAATGATATTACTGATGAGGATAATTCAGTCACTCATTTATGTCTATTAAATTCTGAATTCACATTCAACAATAATGTATTGAACTTGGATTATTTGCCAAGAGCTGAGTTGGCCTTCGAGCGTCATAGCTGAAGCTTTTGTCTTGAGGCAGTGATTCAGAATCTCTGTGTGTGAGGCGAGGAAACTTTGGCAGTTGTCCTCAGGATTCCAACACGCAGCCAGGGTGAAGAGCTGCAGTGAGGGAAGGGTGCATGGAAGGGAGAGAGGAGCGCCCAGGTAGAGTGGGTCCCGCCTGGGCTCCGACCCTCCACACCCATGTGATGTTGAAGGCCTCATTCGCCTCTGTGTCTTCCAGGTTGAGGTTTCTTCTGGAAAATGAGAGAATGGGAATTGAAGGTCTTAGAGTTCTTTTCCATCATTCCTCCTCCTTTTGACCAGAACCAAAGGGTGAGTCCCTTTCAACTGTGACATTCTGTGATTCTATAAGATATCTTATCGCAAGAGGAAAGAAGTGGAGACTTTTGGGGAGTCCCTGAAGCTAAAACTGGTTAGGCTGAGCCTCCTGCCCTCCATGTTCATTAAAGCTTTTTTTTTTTAATTATTTATTTTTTGGCACTGGGGATTGAACTCAGGGGTGCTTTGCCAATGAGCTACATCCCCAGCCTTTTTTTTTTTTTTTTAGGCAGCGTCTCCCTAAGTTGCTGAGGCTGGCCTCAAACCTCTGACCCTCCTGCTTCAGCCTCCCAAGTTTCTGGGATTACTGATACGCACAGCCACCACTCCCAGTCCTCCCCCCTCCTCATTTATTTCACCCATTTACTCTCCATCAAACTTAGGATTAAACCAATTTAACAGAAGACAGTGGCAACACCAAGGGCTGTACCCACCTATAAAAGATATATTTGTCCCTGTAATGGCCCATCTTCCCAGACCACTTTCTCCATCTGCACATTTATGGGTCACTGAAGCAGAAAGGCAGAAAGACTAGCACCTGTTGAGTGACGGAAGGGACGAGGCATCTCTGTGAAGTGCTGGCTCTGGAAAGTAACTCAATATGCTGAGAACATTCTGAGTCCCAGCCATGAAGAAGCCTCTGCAGCCAGGCTTACTTAGACTGAAGGAGGAAATTTCCTTCTTTACCTTCTGTCCAGGTCATGGTGTGGTGCAAGAGGGACACCCCCCTCCCTGCCCCACGTACTCTTTTTTTTTTCCTAATAAGTGTGAGTTTACCCTTTTGGCCAAAATGGTAAATTATTAAGGAACGTGATATTAAGTATATATTCTGAGAAACAAAATTTATTTTTCACTATAGGTATATTTTCAATATATTTAAGTTGAACACATGAAAATAGTACCCTTCTGTTGGGCAAGGTGGCACATACCTGTAATCCCAGTGACTTGGGTGGCTGAGGCAGAAGGATCGTTAGCTCAAGGCCACTCTGGACAACTAAGCCAGACCCTATGTCAACATAAAAGAAAAAGGGATGGCGATATAGCTCCGTGGTAGATCACCCCTGCATTCTATCCAAAGTACCACAAAAAAATAAAAAAATAAAACCCCTCTTCCTCAATGGAAGCAACACCTTCCAACATTTGGATTTAAATTTCTGTCATTTGAACTACTAGCTGAGAACATAGAAACCAACATTTGAATCTGTTGTAATTTACGTACTTAATGTCTCTTGGAAAGTTCATGTTTTGAACGCACGGTTCCCAGCACAGCAAGGTTCAGAAGCGGGGCTTTTTGGAAATGACCACATCACGGGGACTAAGAACTTGAGTGGACTACTGGGAGGTAACTATAGGGAGATGGGGTGTGGTTGGAGGAAGTAGGTCACTGGGGACATGGCTATGGACCATATTTTGCCCCTGGCTGCCCTCTCTCTCTCTCTCTCTGTCTCTGCTTCCCAGCTGCAGTAAAAAAAAGCGCCTCTCCTCTGCCAGGCTCTTCCACCAGGATGTTCTGCCTCACCTCTGGGCCAGAGCGATGAGGTCAATCAGCCATTGACTGAGCCTCCCAATCTCTGGGCCCCACAGAAACTTTTCCTTTTCTAAGGTGTTCCTGTCAGTTATTTTGGTCACAGCAATGAAAAGCTCACTAACGCAGAATCTATGGCAGCAAATCCTTTTCTAAAGGATTAGAATGAATTATTTAAGAATGAATTATGTCTTAGGTTTTTATTTTTAAATATTTGGGGGGACTTAACAAAATTTTTTTATTCCCCTAAGATCAACTTTCAAATCATGCAACATCAGTTACATCAGTCACAGATACTCCCAGGTCACCATACCCATAGCTTTGTTGAGACAGTGGGAATTGTACCTGTGAGTGGAGGGTGTGTGCTGGAACAGTACCACAACACTTATCTGAGGATTTCTTTACTGAAGTTACCAGGGGTCGACTGCAGTCTGAAGATATTAAATAGAACACTATAGAAATTAAAAAGTCATTATTTTAAATTATGCCCTGGATTTGAGGTTTCTTTTTGGGGGTGATGAAAACATTCTGGAATTAATGGTGATGTGTTTGGGGGGGGTGGGAATTAAACCCAAGACCTTGCTAAACAAGCATTCTAACTCTGATCTATGCCACATCACCTTTTAAAAGTATTTTAATTTGAGACAAGGTCTTTCTATATTTCCTAGGCTGATGCTAAACTTGGGGTCTTCCTGCCTCAGCCTCCTGAGTCTTTGGAATTACAGGAGTACACTACCGTGCCTGAATCTGTCACGACTTTTTGACTATACTAAAAGCTGTTGTATCATAAACTTTAAAAAAGTAACTTGCATTGTATTTAAATTATATTTTAATAAAAAGACATGTACACTAGATTGTTTAAATAGTCATTGCCAAGTGCACCATGGAAGGACTCAGTTGCTAATTTAAGTTTCATTTGGCCAAAGATGGGACAATTTGAACATAAAATAATAATAACTACAAGTGATTGAAGCACATCAAATTTGGTGAATTCCAGGAAACTAATTCATTATTTTGAAAATAATTAATAAATGGAAAAATATTAAGCATTCATCCTGTCTTTCCTATACAAATTGTGCCCAAGAATAAATAAACAGTTGATGAGGATAAGTTTCTCTTTATAAAATAATGTAAATTAATATAATTTAATGTGATTTGAATTAATGACCAAT
>PVKS010052979.1:0-10557 GCA_004027875.1 Aplodontia rufa
TTTCTTCAACTGCTTAATTTTAGCTTTTTCATTTGTTTTGTAGTAAAACAACCAAAAATGAACCACAAAGAACTGAACTGGAAGGTAAGGAACTTGTAAAGTATGTGAGTATAGAATTTTGGAAGCAGCACTGTGTAAATCAATGTTTCCAATTGAAATTTTGGACGTCATAATTTGCCAAATATTCCCTGTCAGGGCTGGAGGTTGGGAACAGGATACAAAATTGTCCCTGGGTGAGAACTACTGAGATGAATCATAAGAAAAATCATTAGTGAAAAAGCCAACATTAATTTTGAAGCAGGTGAAAATTATGTTGAACATTTTGCCAATATCATATCTCACAAAAAGCTTAATATTCAACAAATTTGTTTTGCTGGAAAAATAGCTCTACACTGGGATCAGATTCCCCCCTCATGATGACTAGTAAGAAAGTATCAGAAGCTACTAAGGATTCTATGGAAAAGGTCACTGTTATTGGTGTGATAATGCTCACCCAAAACAAAAGGAATACTGGCTGGAAAAAAACAAAATCCAGGATGACTGAAAGGTATATTTTCCTTGTGCATTATTTTTCAAAAACAAAAACATGAAGAACCAGGGGTATATTTTCTAACGGGTTCAATAACCACTCTGTGTGAGCAGCTTAAATTCATTATAGGCAAGGAAGATTGTGAAAGAATTGTAAAATGTTATCATCCTATATGACACTTCCCACACCATACTCCTGACCTGCTTGTAGAAGGTGTTTTGGGACTTTTATTCTCCCCCAGTATGACATCTGCGTTGAAATCTCATGACCAAGGAATCTTGTCCCATAAAGAGCAGATGTGAGTATTTTAAAACTCTATGCCTTCTGCAGAGTAAGACCCTTAGAACCCACAGCTTTCTAAAAGAAGTCAGCTTCTACAGTTTATTGTGAACCTAATAATTAGTAAATAACCCTTACAGATTTAGGGTTATGATCATGTTTGCAAGTAACTGGTAGGGGAATACTGTGTAAAGAACTATCATGTCATTAATAAGAAGAAAATGATATAAATTTCAATCTATGAATAAAGTTTATATGGTAAAAATCTAAATGAGCCAGAGGAAGTGACATAAAAAAAATTCTGAGCATTGACAAGAGGTCCCTGTTGGGCATAACCAGAGTTACAAGTATGGTTATGTATTACTTAGTATTCAGCTTAATGGGAGTCATATGAAAATTTGAAGCATTAATGGATATTTTCCTTAAGAAAAATGTGCTAGAATTTATTCTATATTTATTTCACTACTTCATTATTTCATTATTATTAAATATGCTATATTTCTATTTATTATCTTTATACTGTCAGTATGACAGTAAACATGACAGCAGAGATATTGAGAGTACAATGGAGAAGATTACTAAAGATGTTACAGTGAGAACAGGAGCTGAGTTAACTAATATCTTCAACAGTGGGCACTCGTCACGCAGACAGAGGTAAGGGTAGCTCCCTTAGAGAGCTTCCTTAAAGAGATGCCGCTCACATACTTCAATGATACTGGAAAGTCTTTAAATGGTGATATGGAGAGTGCTGCTTCATTTCTTGTGAATGTCACTCATTAAAATCATGAAAAATTCAGCTCAAACTTTCTGGTGATGAAAATAATGACCCTGATGGATCTAGGTTTCTGAGATCCTCAAGTCATCCAATGAATCAGGCCTGGTTATGTATTAGGTTGATATTGAGCTTGGTGTGAGCCACAAATAAGTTTGAAGTATCACTGAGTACTTTCCTTAAGAAAAGTACTCTATAATTTACTTTATAAGTATTCCACTACTTCATTTACATTTTCTTATTAAGAAAATGTACAAAGTTACTATTTATTGTTTTTATACCATAAGCATGGATGTTTATAGATTAGAGTGTAGAAATAGTGGTGTGTTATTTTCTTTTATCCCACTGAAAGTGTTCTGAAATTAAGTAGGTAATAAAATCCATAATTTTTATTTCCAAAAGTCATCTGGCCTCAAGAGTTTCAGAAGAGGAAATGTGGATCTGTATATGTTTTCAGACATTGCTAATGATAGCTCAGAGGATGATTTTGATACAGAAGGAGGCAAAAGTGAAAGAAAAGAGTTTGGAGATTACTGGAATAACTCAGCTACAAGATGATGATGGCTAGGACTAGAGCAGTATTCTGGTACACAGAAGGTGGCCGTGGGATTTGAGAGCTATTTTAGAGCAACATCCTTGAGACCTATGGACGAAGAAGATGATTACAGAGATGAGTGCACATGTGGCAGGCTCTTTTCCTAATGCTTTACACCTAGCATCTTCTTTAGTCCTCAGAACAGTTCTACAAAGTAAATATTATCTCCTCACTTTATAATTGAAGCACAGAGGGCTCAAGTGAACTGTCTACAATCATGTGGCTCATGACAGGCCAAGTATTAGAAATTGGGAAATTTGTCTGTGGTGTCCTAGTATTTAACTACTACGTATATTTCATATGAAACTTCCTGATATAATTAAATATGTTTTCTGTTTTGTATCATAGGTGCCATGCAAGTCTCCATCTTATTTAAAATTTAACAGTGACTTCAAAATTCCTAAAGCCTGTCTATTTTTCTCAGTAATCCTTCCAATTTCTCAGCAACTTTCAACAGCATAAACCACTCCATCTTTCAAACTTCCTCTACCTTGCTGAAACCATTGAGCTTGGCTATTCTATGTTATGTCCTCACCACACATTACCTTCTCATGTTTCCCAAACTGTAATTCAGTCAATACATAAGTTCTATGTAGGAATGCTTCTATTTTACTCTATGTATTTATATGTGAAGTTTTAAATACTTCCACTTTCTTTTTTTCTTGAATGTAAGGGACATATGTATGTGCACATGTATACATTATATAAATATATGTAACAAACTGAAATATATGCCATTTTACATCTACAGTATTTTAGTACTCAAAAGATTAATCTTTCAAAGATTTAATGAACTTGTTTGCCTTGTCAACCTTACTAATTGGCATGTCTCTTCTCTCTTGTCTCAGCCACGGGTCCACTACTTATGTATAGTAGCCACAGTCATGTCACCTATTCATAGGCCCCCCCAAAAGTGCTCTAACTTTCAGTTTCCAGCTTCCAGTATTCATCACATTACCAATATGGGCCATATGCAGAACTTGCCAGTCTGTGGTAAGGTCCTCAAAGGACAGAAGCTAAGAAGACAGTGTCCTCATATGGACAGCTCATAAGCAACACAAAGGACTCCAGACTTTGACTAGAGACCTTCACAAAGTTCCCATTGACCTGGAAAAATGATGGCATGGAGGACTGATCAAATACGTCCATCTTACACAAATTCTCCAGGTATCTTCTTAACAGATAAAAAATAGTTAAGAAAAAGTGTGCAAAGTTGCTGTTCATTGTCACTTATACAAATCAATCCTGTGGTTCACACTGTGATTCCAGGATCCCATTCCGTGTGATGGATGTCCCCATCCATGTGCCCAATGTAGTGTTGCCACATTTAGCAAATAAAAATACATGACTCCCAGTTGGGATTATTACCATAATTCTGACACCATTTAGGCTTTGCTCACTAATGATGACTAAAAGCCCAGGCTCTAGAATCAGAAAATCTGAATCAACGTGTGCTTTTCCACTTGGGTTAGTTTCTATTCTCCATTAGCCTCTTTATCTCTTAATTGGATTTAATAAAAGCATATCCCTCAGAGGATTACTGTTAAGTGTGGCATTAAATAGTGATTTTTTCCCTTGTGCTGATCAAACAAGAAATAATAAACATATTACCTTTTCATTTGTATAACTCTATGACTTCAAACTCACGAGATATTTTATTCTTAACTTTCTACAACAAATAATACCTTCATTGTGATTTGGCAATTTATTTCTACTAATTTTATCACTAATTACTGTTTTGAGCACATAAGGACAGAAACATTGGTTTGCATTTAATAATGCAGCATACATGAACCTAAAACTAAGGAGTGTGCTCATGCACAAGAGAGATGCTTTACATGTGCTCTGATTTGCACTACAATCTGAGTTCTGGTGCTAAGTAGGTGGCACTGGGCAAGTTACTTAAACTCTTTGAGTTTTAGATTCCATAGATGTATATATTTTAAATGCTGCACATGTGACAGACAGTTCTCACAAGGACAAGTTGAAGGCTTGCTAAACGCTACAAGACTCCATCATGACAGAAAACAGATTGCTTTGTTTATCACCCCATTCTCATCACAAGGATAATGATGGGTGTCTAAGTCATCAGTATGTACTGACTGTGTGAATAGCGACTTTTTGCGTAACCATTCAGCAACATGCACAAGGGTTCTCCAAAGCTTCCTTGCTGAGACTGAACATCTCTGTTTGGTTCTTGAGTCTTCTTTCTTCTCTTCAGGATCTTTACCCTGTTACTTTAGATCTAGTTGGCCCCCAAATGCCAGAGCGTAGTCCTTTCCTGAGACCAGCCACTGGGTCATTTCTACTCCAGCCTTTATGTCTTTAGCTCCTACTCTCTTCAAATAGCACAATCAGGTTTCCACCCTGGAGAGTCCACTGACTGCAAAGGCCAGGTCCAATTAGTCCAGTGCATGCTTTTCTATTAAGTGGTCCCTTCATCCATCTGATGTCTCTCCAACACCAGCCACTCCCTCCTCTTTAGAAGAGCTCGCTTTCCTTGACTTCCAAGTGTCACTTTCCCTTGGTTTTCTGCCAACATCACTGGTCCTCCTGCTCAGTCCCCTTTACTGACCCTGTGCCTCTTCTTATTTTCTACCCTCAGTCTCTCTCCCTGAGTAACTTATTTGTATTTTCTACAGTTTATCACAATGTGTGTACTGATGAATCCAAAAAAATATCTCCCCAGCCTTGTCCTCTTCCTGAATGGCAATCTTTTCCATTCAAATGACCTCTTAACGGTGGCACAGAAATGCCAAAGTCATCAAACTTAGCTTGAACATAACTTTTCTTTTCTTTTTTTTTTTTTAAGAGAGAGAGGGACAGAGAGAGAGAGAGAGAGAGAGAATCAATTTTATTTAGTTTTTCATGTGGCTTTCATTGCTCTGACACTTTGTTGTATATGTGATGCTGGGGTCCAAACCCACATTCTCAAGCATGCCAGGCAAATACTGAACCACTGAGCCACTGCTCCAGCCCCATTACCTGTACTTCTAACTTACCCACTTCAAGTCATGCCCCCAAAATTTTCCCAGTCTCATTAAACATCACCATGACCCACACAGCTATTGACACAAAGTCTTCAGAATATACTTGGTTTTCTAATCCCCACCTTAGGTTTCATGCATTAACAATCCATGTAAAACCTGCCATGACCTTTACCCTTCATTGCTATCAGCATCACATCTGCTGTACATGAGGTCACAGCCAGCCTCCCAAGGGAATGCTACCATGCTCCTAAATGCTCTGCTTAACTCCACGTGTGACCCCAACAATTCAATCTCCATATAGTAGTTAAAATTATTTTTAATTGAATATAATAATGACCCTCTTTACAGTCCTCCAGTAGCTTCCCAGATCAGTTTTCAAAACTTCAAATTTCTTACCCTACTGTGATCAGGCTCCTGACTCCCTCTCTAATGAACCCCATCCTCTGACATCTCACCCCACTACAGTCCAGCTCTCCCAGCCTTCTTAGTACCCCTTAAACACCTCATACCTCTTCCCACATTTGGGACCCTCTTCTGTTTTTTTTCCCTGAAACACGTGTCCTTAGGTCTTCACCAGCTGTCTCCTCTATATTCTTGCCTCAGCTACAGGTCATTTGCTCAAGGTGAGCTCCCCCATACCCGAAATGAAGTTGGATGAATCCAATTAATTCTCCCCGTCCCATCACCTAATGCCTTTTCCCCCCAGAGCACTTATTGCTATCTGAAATTTTTTTCTTTGTTTAATATTTATTTGGTTATTGTCCTTGTCCCCTGACTTTGGGTAGGCTTCATGATTGTAGAAACTTTTCCTATCTTCCTCATCTATAATCTTTTGAGTGTAGAACAGAGACCAGGATACAGAATATGCTCAGAAAATAGCTGTGGACTCAATGAAACAGCCTGGGTTCTAGGAATTGATCACTGTAGGTCCCAAAGAGCCAGAAGGGATTTAAGCTTCAGTCCACTTACTTTTTTGAACATCCTGTGAGAAATTTAGAAAGATGTATTCTTTTTCCTCCTTTTAAGTCTTGAAGGAACAGGATAATTTTAAGAAAGAGAAAATTTCATTATGTTTCATGTTCTCTGATGGACCTCTTATAGAACTGAAGACTTGAGCAAAGTTCAGGGATTTTCAATGGCAAGCATCAGGCTACCTTTTAAGGGAAATAGTTTAGAATCTGTGTGATGAAGAAAGGTGGCCACTGAAGAAAATATCTCAAGTTTTAAGGAACATGGCCTGGACAGAGTGAAATAATTAACTCCCTTCCCCCACATTACTAGCTCAGCACCTGAAGCTTATACTTACGTTGGGTGTCCTTGGTCAAAGCTGCAGGAGTGTCCAGAACCATCAATATCACTGTCAGAGCCGCCATGCAGGAGCCCCTAGAAAACCACAGACACACCATGCTGGAGAACATTAGAGGACTGGATCTGAGAGGAACAGGCAAGTCTCACTCCATCACAGCTATGACCCTTCTCCACACACACCCAAAATACTGAAAACCAAGAGTTTTGTTTCTTTGCTGATGAATTGGGTCTTCTCAATATTGAAGAGCTAATCAGAATCAGAGGTAAATAGCATCATCAGTTGCTGGTCAGAGATCAGGCATGAACATCCTTTTCTTAAACTTACCATTTCTTTCATCCACAGTATTGTCTTCGTTTAGTATTTTAAATCTTTGATCAAGGTGCATCAGAAGCACTTCAGTGGGACTACCACTATGAGCCAGCTCTGTGCTGATCAGTGAACTCAGAGACTTATAGGAGCCTTCATCTCTCACTTGAACATAGCTGTTCGGACAATCACCGGTGAAGGCATTGTGGAGTAAACTGGAGTGCTGGAGTGAAGTTGAATGCAAGTCAGGGTATCTTTAGTCCAATCCTTATTGCAGCATGCTATCACTGTTTCTGGGAAATTATTTAAGCTGCCCCAGTTGAAATGAAAGCATTGTAATCTTTATTTCATATTGCAAAATGCTGTGACTCAGTGGAAACTCAAGGAGCAGCGTTCCCTGGTGAGTGAAGATTTGACAGAATTAGAGCTTTGAGGGGAGAGTATAATCTGAACTTCTTCACAGCTAAGACATCTCAAAAAGCTGAAGGAAATTGGAAGTCATTTAGTTCACCTGTAAAGATGCTCTTCAGGTCTGTGTCCTGGTGCTGTCACTGATTTTACCAGCACCTCCAGAATCCTCATAGGCAAGGGGTTGTGTGGAACAGCTTAAGCCAGCGCCATGCTAAAGTCAAATCGTAAGTGTGCCCAGGTAGAGAGATCAGCAATGGATTCAAAGTCAGTCTTTGAAACAGTAACTCTGCTTTTGGATAATGAGTATTTTATGTGAAGAAGTGCATAGCTAATACAGGTTCTAATGAAGATTCCCTCATTTTCTTGAGGATGCATGCCTTTATTATTCCCCTTTGCTAGCTTCACCTAGGGAAAGGTGAAATGGTAGTACTGAATGCATCATAGAATGTTCAGAAAATAGAACACTATGGGAAAACTGTGAATTATATTATTTGATATAATGGAATAGTTGAATCATCTAAAAGCATTTCTACTTTTAGATGATGATGTTACCTTATTTTAATACAACGGTATTGTTTCAGAGTCAGAATGGGATTTAAAGGACAACTGTACATGTGGATCTTTGCTTGAATTCACACTCCACTACAGCTCTGAAAAGCAGTGATTCCCTTTGTGCTTTAATAGAATTAGGAACAGCGGAGTCACCATGCTTCAGTAAAAACCACTAACATTTTATTTTGTACTCAGAATTGTCCCAAGGGCCCTGTATCCATCATATTCTTATTTCTTACATATGCTTAACAGAAGCCATTCATCCCTACAGATAGAAAAACTATAATGATGGGAATAATGAGTATTTTATGTGAAAATAATGTTCAAGGTCTCATATTCCACACAGATGGCCTCCTGCAACCCCTTGCCTATGAGTATTATTATCCTAAATAGTGATAATATAGGTTGATAAATGCTTCACTCCAGGGTGAATTGAGTTATGTGTAATTAGAAACCCCACAGCTCACCATTACATCATACTGCCCCATATTCACTTTCTGAGAATAATAATGATACATACACTAAAATTATTTTTACACTTTAATTCATAGATATGTATAACAAGAAGACTATCTCTTTTCATGAATGGCAGCATTTTATTTAATTTGAGGCAGATAATATGCAGTTATTCTAGTTCCTTCAAAAAATTCCATTCATCACCACCATTAATCTCCTATGAATAGGACAAAAATTGCTTTTATTCTATGCGATGACACCCATGGCTCCTACACAAATCTTCAGCTCATCAAAATAACAGTGGCCTCAAAACCCTTAAATCCAAACTATGGCTCTCAATCCCTGGTTCAGGTTTCTCTGCATAATGTACTGCCAGTGTGATCATCTCAGCTTAGAATAGAAATAATATCTCACTCACTTTAAGAAAATAGGCTTTTTTTTTTGAAAAAGTTCAAAATTTCTTGGAGAGATTATATAGACCTCACTGGTGTCCCTAGATCTGAGGGAAAAACTATGTCTTTGGATACCAATGATAGTTCAGTACTATTAGTTGTTGTGCCGATGCATTCAGGGGAATATCGTGCTAATCTGACAAGGAAAAAACACCGACAGAAAATAATGTACCATGTTATAAACTAGGAAAGTCAAGCTGGGATTCTCCTGAGAATTATAGGTTAAAGGATCTCAAAGAAAGTAATGTTTTACTTAGAACATTCTCAACTATAGTTACAGAGAACACTATCAAACCATGTTCAAATAAATTTGACAAACTTCATCAATCATAAAATTTATTTTGAAAGGAAATAGCTATGAACTAAATTGTGTATGTGATACACAACCATGAGTAACAAGGATGTGCTGCTTTAAATATTATATATCTTACACTTTTCTTCAATACTAATTCAACATAAGGACAGTTCAGGGAAAACAATGTGGTACATGTCACCAAATCATCAATCCTGTGGCTGATCTCTGAGCTGAACTTTTTCACTGGAAGCAAGAGATGAAGCAGTCTTCTCACCTCTGCTGTGACAGGTGTTAAATACAAGTTTATTTCATGAGCAAAAGGCAGTTAAATTGGTTTCTGAAAGAAAATAGTCACCAGTACTGTACCAGTTCTACATCCTCCGAAATTTTTCAATGTTTAAAAATTTGTATTTCATATTTGTTTCTTATTTAATTAGCACATAATCATTGAGTATATTGATGGAGTACAATGTGATGTTTAGATACATTGTACAATGTGGAATACTAAATCAAAATCTATCACTCATATACTTATTTTTTGTGGTGATATTTGAAATTCACTCAGGTATCTTGAGATATACATTAGTTGTCATGTGTTGTAATACATGTTCATACCTTATTCCACCTTTCTAATTAGAGCAATGTATCCTTTGACCAATATCACTGTTATAGTCTCTATCTTGATGCATGAGACCATATATTTGCAAGTCAGCTTTCCTTGTATCTAAGGGGGAGAAATAGTAACAAGAAACAGGTGAACTGTGCCAATTTCTTCTTATTGTGGCAGATATGTCCCCATTATAAGACTGCCAATTAAAGGACATGACACCTTGATTTCCAGTGAGCTCCCAGTGATGCTTTCCATGGAGGAACTTCAGGTGGAGCCTATGTTTATACCATAATCCTAAGTCAGTTGGCAAGACTTCCTCAACTTCTTTAAAAAAACATTTTTTTTATTAAGGAGTTGTTATTGTACAATCATAAATGCATATAAAATAACAATACGATATGGGCTGTGGGAAAAGAGGAACACTGTCACATTGCTGGTGTGACTGCAAAATGGTTTAGCTACTCTGGAAAGCAGTGTGGAGACTCCTCAAAAAATTAGGGCTGGAACCACCTTATAACCTAGTTATCCCACTCCTGGGTATTTTCCCAAAAAGCATTAGAATCAGTATATCATAGAGATATGGCTTCAGCAATGTTTATAGCAGCTCAATTTACTATAGCTACATTATGGAACCAATCCAGATGCCCCTCACTGGACGAGTGGATTCAAAAACTTTGGTACATATATACAATGGAATACAACTCGGCGATTAGAGAAAATGATATTATGGCTTTTGCAGCCAAGTGGATGGAGATGGAAAAAATTATGCTAAGTGAAATATCCCAATCTAAAAGACTCAAGGGCCTAATGTTTTCTCTCATTTGTGGAAACTAGAATACAACCGGATACAGTAAGATAGATGGCTAAGCTAATAGTAACTTCAACAAGATGATTTTTACACAAACAGGGGGAACCTGGCCTAGGATGCTGGGAGACATGTGGAGGGGGGCAATGAGGGGGGAGAGAATAAGAAGGACATCAAGGAGACTGGAAGGAGGGAG
>PVKS010052980.1:0-10565 GCA_004027875.1 Aplodontia rufa
TCTCACGTGGAAGCTCTTCAAATGCAGCCTGGCAAATGAGAAGCCTGGCACTTTTCTTCATATTATTACAACTGAAGTTTTATTTCAATAAATTTTGTTTTAAAATACATGATTAAAAAAAAAAAAAGAAATAAATGAAATTTAGGATTGGTGCTCCGGCAAAGCCAGAACTAGGAGGTTGGAGTTGGGGTTGGTTTCACTAAAGTATATAAAAAAGTAATAAACAGAAAAGTAGCCAATGGCGGGGTACGGTAACATCAGTGATTCAGGAGGCTGTGGCAGGAAGAGCTCAAGTTCAAGGCCAGCCTGGGCAACTTTGGGGGACTGTGTCTCAAAATAAAAAATGAAAAGGGCTGGACATATAGCTCAATGGTAAAGCACCCCTGGGTTTGATCTCCAGTGCAAAAAAAAAAAAAAAATCATATAACTGTGCTCTAAGAAAACTTTACCCTAGAGGATGAATTTGTAGAAATCCTCTAAAAGAAATGACAAAGAATTGAAAGCTACCACAAAATAAGAAAAGTCAAATGGAGGATACTTTTTTATTAAAAGAAAATAAGGATGATGCTTTTTATTATGTACGTATATTTTTGTGGTACTGTGCTCAAACCTAGGACCTCAAACATGCTGAGCAAGTGCTTTGCCCCGAGCCACACAACCCCAGCCCAAAGATGGCTGTTGATTTAAAGTAAATGAAAAAATTTAGTGGTAACATGTAGGAATCAAAATATTAATTTAAAATATTGGAAAGATTACAAAGTACCAATCAGGTTTTATGAAGAACTTATCCTAACATAAATATGCATACTCTAGTCAATGAACCTGGAAAATATCAAATTTTGATATGCAAATCAAACCTAGGAAATAAAATTTAGCTCAGTCACTGAAAGCTGGTTCATTCTTAGCTAAGTCCCATAATTCTTGTGTAAATTAGCTGGGGCTAAAGTCAGAGAAAGGAATTAGCTTAATGCCTGGGGTAATCCTTGGCTAAAATTAGCTCTATGGGATACATTGTATTACCGGAAGCCAAATAAAAAGAAAGAAAAAAATCATTTGTTTTAGAATTAAACTTTGTAATATGACCCTGATTCTAAGCAAAATAAGCTCTTTAACCTAGGTGTGAGGTGTGTTCATGTGTGTTCGCATGTGCTATATCTGTAA
This sequence comes from Aplodontia rufa, assembly GCA_004027875.1. NCBI lineage: Eukaryota > Metazoa > Chordata > Mammalia > Rodentia > Aplodontiidae > Aplodontia > Aplodontia rufa. The sequence goes on from PVKS010052980.1 coordinate 1,162, forward strand.
TGAACACTATGTTTTGCCTTGATCATTTAAAAAATATCTCAGGCTTATTTTTAAGAAGAAAGTCAAATACTCAAAGCAAAAGACTGATCAGCACTACACAGCACGAGTGTGACTGTGTGTGGTAAGGATGGGAGAATCTCAAGCGCACATAGCCTGCCCCATGTGCGTCTTTGATTTCCATTCTTCTAACTCTTGGAACCATTGTGTATCAGCTGGTTCTGGTGTTGACCAGAGATTACATACGGTGAATAACTGCCAGTGATTTAGTATTGCTCTGCAATATTACTAGGTACTTAATTTTTTTTCCTGGATGCTCTTTTCCCCCACATTTTTTATTGGTGCATTATAGTTGTACATAATGATTTTTTTAAGAGAGAGAGAAGCAATTTTTTATTTAGTTTTTCATGTGGCTTTCGTTGCTGAGACTTCCTGTGTGCGTGGTGTTGGGGTTTGAACTCGTGTACTAGCGCATGCCCGGCAAGTGCTGTAACCGTGGAGCTACCTCTCCAGCCCGGGTCTGTTGTTTTATATTCGTACATGCATTGGGTCCTTAATTTTAATCAGATTTTTGAAGACAAAACAGGGAAATGAGAAGGTGGCACCATTGACTATTATATTTCCCAAGCCTTAAAAAAAAAAAGAATTCTATTAACATAAAAAAAAAATCTCTAAGGATCTTTCCAGATCTAAAATGCTGTGGTTCCAAATTTTTAGATGACTCCAACATGTGCAAAGCGTCAGCATCTTGTAAGAAATTAAATTTAAACAGTGCATTACAATAGCACTGACGGAAGACTTTGTTAAAGCATGGCTTTATAGATCTCACCAATAAGGAAACAGAAGTTTCTGGTTTGTGGTAAAATGAGTGTGGAGTTATAAATCACAAGTAGTCTTAGATATTATAGTCCAGGCATATATTCTCCATGTTTAATCTATACAAATATCATCTGCCATAAAACTGGTTTCTACTTGTCTCTCAACATAAGTAAAAAATTATAATTTTCACTGTTTCTTTTTGATTATACATGACAATTTTGGGGGGACATAATTTAGAAAGCATGGAATAAGGTTTGCTCAAATTCAGTCCCCAGTATTTCCCCCTTCCTGTCCCTCTATTTATCTTTCTGTTATTTATTTGTAGATTTTTCTCCTTTTGATTAGTGTCTTGTGGAACTACATGCTGGTGAGACTCACGTGGTATATTCACGTACATACATAGGAAAGTTAGGTTAGAGTCCCTCCCTTATCCTGTCTCATCTCTCCCTGCTTCGGTCCCCTTTATCTAACTCACCAGCCTTCCTTCTTTTTTGATGGAATCCCACCCATATTCCCTTTCTCACTCCTTTTTTTCCTCCTTATTTTGGACTAGCATTCACATATCAGAGAACAAACATTTGACCTCTAATTTTCTGAGTCTGGCTTATTTCACTTAGCATGATAGTCTCCAGTTCCATCTATTTACCAGCAAATGACATAATTTCATCTTTTTTATGGCTGAGTAATACTTCATTGTGTCTATATACCACATTTTCTTTATCCATCCATCTTTTGAAGGGCACTTTGGTTTGTCCCAGAGCTTGGCTACTGTGAATCATGCTGCTACAGACATTGATGTGGCTGTGTCACTATAGTATGCTAATCTTTGATCTTTTGGATATAAACCTGAGAATGGGATAGCTGGATCATGTGTTAGTTCCATTCCTAGTTGTTGTTATTGTTGTTGTTTTTTTTTGATAAATTTCCATACTGTTTTCCAGAGTGATTGCACTAATTTGCAGTCCCACCAACAATAACTTAAGTAAATAATTGACAGAATCTGAATATACCTAAAGTATATCCCCAACAGTTTTAAGAAATAACTTGGATTAAATGCACAAGGCCCTGAGTTCAGTCCTTAGCCCTGGAAAAAAAAAAAAGAAAGAAATAACTTGGATTAAAAGGAACAGATTTCCCATTTTAATCTAATTTAATTTGGTTGATGTCATGAGGAACCAATACATTTTGCTCTTCTGAAGTGTTTATTGATCAATACACATTTTGATTGATGTTTTGTAGTTATCTAATTTTTTTTTAAAACCAGAGATTGAACTCAGGGGTGCTTAACCACTGAGCAAAACTCCCAGTCCCCCAATTCGTTTTTAAAATTTTTCATTTTGGGCCAGGATCTTACCAACTAACTCATTTAGGGCCTTGCTAAGTTGCTGAGTATGGCCTCAAACTTGTGATCCTCCTGCTTCAGCCTCCTGAGCCTCTGAGATTACAGACATGCGCCATTGCACCTGACTTAAATGTTCTTTCACAAATGCTATGACAGTGATCAAAATGTTACCAAACTCTGGCAATAACCGGTTAAAGAGAATGAATAGCAATAACATTAAAACCTTAAATAATTTTCTTGTCATGCCATTACATTTTTAAAAGAAACTGTATTTGATTATACATGTTGTAAACTGTGTACATACCTCCCCTCAAGTCTATATGATGGGTAAGTAATATCCCTCACAGAACCAGCCTCTGATATAGTCTCCGTTAACCCCCTTCTTTTGGCACTCACAGCCTGTATCCTTGGGTTGGTCTGTGTGACCAATAGAATATGTCAGAGGTGATTTCTGAGGTTAGGTTATCAAAGCTCCCGTGGCCTCTTTTCTTGTTTTCTCTTGTATCATTTGCTCTGGGTAAAGCCTCCTGCCTTGTATCAAAGCCGCATGGAAAGACTTCGTGGTGAATGACTGAAACTTCCAACAGCTGGTGAAGAACTGAGTGGCTTCTCCTGCCAAGAACACGTTAGTGGGCACAGAAGCAGATCCTGTGCCCCCAGTCCTGCCTTCCCATGTGGCAGGCCCAGCTGCCTCTTGAGCATAAAAGTCCTAGCCACAGCTGCTCGGCTAAGCCCTCACTGGACTCCTGACCCTCAGAAACCACGTGAGATAATGTGTTGTTTTAAGTTACTAAATTCAAGGTGGTCAACAGAGAATGAATGCAACAAAGAATCTGAAAATAAAAGAAACTATGGAAGACTAACTACTAAAACAAATTAAACTCGAGGGGGAAAATGGCTTCTTCATTCCCAATATGTTATGAATGACTCCTGTTTGAATAATTTTGAAAAATATTCTTTTTAATTATTCAGTTTGGTGGATGTGGGGGTCCTGCCTGTAATCCCAGCAACTTGGGAGACTAAGGCAGGAGAATGGCAAGTTTGAGGCCAGCCTTGGCAACTTAGCAAGACCCTGTCTCAAAATAAAAAAAATAAAAGAAAGGGCTGGGAATGATAATGCAGCTCAGTGGAAGAGTGCTCCTGGGTTTAACTCTTAGTACAAAAAAAAATTTTATCTTTATGAAGAAAATAAAAATTCAATGAGAATAGCAGAAACTTATCAAATCCTTTTAGCAGAAAGTAAGGATCATGGCAACAACTTTTTTATTTTGTTTTAAAAAAGATAAATTCTTACTTAAGCTCATCATAAATACACTGACAAGGTTTCAGAGTAGCAAACACCTTTAATAGAAATGCGTCTTAAAGTGGACACTACTGATTTGTATACTATTTCTGCAGAAAGAATACTGCAGGCTTTACAGTCCTGCAGATTTTGCATTTAGATTGATACTAATTTTTGATTGCATAGGCAGAAAAGATACCAGTTTGGGATCGTCTTCTTGTCAATAGATCAAAGCATTATCCGGGGCGGCCCTTTCATGAGCAAAGTAGGTCATGTCTTATCTCTAAATCTCTTCAGGACACAGAATATATTCCTTATCATGACATGGTCTCTGCTTTCCGAGCGATTTTTTTTTTAATCAGGGCAAATTAAGCATGTTAGTCATCTTTCATGATTCAGGCACAGTACATCTTGCCTCTTTGTTCATAGAAATTTTATTTCCAGAAACAGATGTTGATCAAGTGCTATAGATTGACAGTAAATTGTCTACCTGGATCAGTTATGACTGTTCTTAATTATGGAATTTTAATGATTTGTCTCTGGTCAATGGAAATAAATGGTTCGTTTGACAGTGAAGTTTGATCTTCCCGCAAAGAGGAGTTACAAGGATCCTTACGTGGACTGCGTGTGACCTTCACCAGCTCTCTTTTCAGAAGAACATGAGAGGTTTTCAGGTACAATTGAAAATGACAGGCTGAGAGGTTCTGTATTAATAGTGGCTATAATACCTACATAAAACTCAGTTTGTGGGGCTGGAGCGGTGGCTCAGTGGTTACAGCGCTTGCCTAGCATGCATGAGTACGCGAGTTCGAACCCTAGCACCAGGTGCACGAGTTCTTGGAGCAACGAAAGACAAACGAAAAACTAAATTAAAAAATTGTTTCTGTCTCTCTCATACTCTCTCACTGTTCCTCTCTTTAAATAAAGAACAAAACTCAGTTTGCACAAGGCTTACAAAACATAGTACATACTGTGAAAAACCTTCATATGTTACAGTATTTAGTTGACATGAGCAAATATTGGCTAGTATATAATAAAAATAACATTTACTGACTCCCTACCATGCAACCAGTATGGTCCTGTGTGCTTTATGCAACCAACTTATCTGTCTTCACAGCAGCCCTGTGGTAGGTGTGGTAAGGCATTGCTATCATCTCTGTGATACAGATGAGGAAACGGAGGCCCCCAGCAGTTAAGCGGCACAAGTTTGTGGCTTTACTACACACACTCAGCCTCCAAGATCACTTTCCAGCCTTGCAAACTAGTAATAATCTAAACAGAGACAAGTCAAGGTTGATGGGAAGATGTATATTATTCTATGATATTAATATGAAAATAATTTAAGTATTAAAAATACTTGATACCAATCTGGTCCGTAAAATGCTTTTTGAATCCCACCACATCTTATGGTGGGAGGCCTCAGAATTTCCTTCCACATCTGATCCTACAGAACACAAGTAGGACCTCTGTTCCTCCTTTGACACATTCCCCAGACAACGAGATGATGGCAAAGGTAGGTATTCCTAGAATATTGTGTTTGAGTCTATCCTGCTTCATTTTAAGTTGCTGAGTATAACACCTTTATTAATCTGAAGTCATAACAAAACTTATGGATGTGTAGAGAGATACATTCATCCTTGGTCTTGGGCTGTAGTGCTTCATTTCGCACACAGAACATATTATAGTCAATCCCACTTGTGTGATGAGAAATATCAGTTCAGGAATCATTTTACTTATTCATTTAATTAATATTTATTGGTATTGGTATGGGGTGAGATGTACCCTCCCAACCCCCAAAAGATATATTGATGTCCTAACCCCCAGTATCTTGAAATGTGACCTTATTTGGAAATGGATTATTGCTGATATTAAGTTAAGATGGAATCATACTGGGGTAGAGTGGGCTTCTAGTCCAATATAATGGATGTCCCTAAAAGAAGATGGCCATGTGAAGACATAGGGACACAGGGAACACCATGTAAAGATGGTGGCTGAGACTGGAGTGATGCAGCTATAAGCCAAGGACTGCCTGGGACAACTGGAAACTGGAAGAAGCAAGAAAGGAGCCTCCTTTAGAGGCTTCAGAGGGTATGTGGCATTGCCAACACCTTGAGTTTAACTTTTAGCTACAAGAACTTCGAGAAAATAAGTTCTGTTCTTTTAAGCCACTCTGTTGTGGCACTTTCTTTCAGTAGCCCTAGGAAATGAATTTTGGTGCCCCCCTAGTCAAATATGGTAAATAATGTGCTCCTCACTCATAGATCTTCCAGGCCAGTGGGACCACCAACACCATTAAAAAGAAAAAAAAAAACGCGTACATACAGATGAGGACATGACAAGGAACCCTTGCTTCCCCCTTTTAAATCTGTTTTGATGATGCAAAGGAGAGGGAAGAAATAGAATCAGCACTTTAAAAAAAAAAGGAAGAGAAATAACACATTTGAAAGAGAAAAACAATTTGATAACTAGTATTCTCTTATGATTTTAAAAATATTTGCAAAATTTTGGGACACTGCATCAAGTTTGGAAAATATAAAGAACTCCTGAATAAGCATTCCAATTAAGATAAGTCATTTTTCTAACCTGCGAGTACTGATAAGATAATCTGATCAATACTGAAGTGAAAATAAGTCACACCCATATGTTTATTTAGAGTCATGTGCCAACTTATGGGTAAGAAAAGTGTTCTTGTTCTCAAAGATTTATGACCTGGAAGCAAAGCTCTGATTCTCTGACAGCTCAGATCTCAACATTAAAAAGCAATTTAAACGGTGCACACGGTTATCTCGGGAGAGTGCTGCGCCATCACAACTTTGGTATGGCACCTGGGTTCTTCACGATCTCTTCTGGCCTGTTTTTTGCAGTTCTGTGAAATGCACCATTGTCAGCCATACACAATTACCTCCAACACCAGAACTTACTCTGCTATTTTATGCCCTTACAATTTTGGTCCTCTCTGCCCGTGGTACCTTTTGGAACTAAAAGATCCTGTTTCTCTGTGTGTGAATCATTTAATAACATTGGCCTGTGCTATATTTAGCAACGTGATTAGGATGTGATGTTGTGTAGGGTAGTCATGGTGTCTACTCAAGTGAGCATTCCCAACTACAGATACCTGTGTAGGAGACTGAACTTTTAAGAGAAAACAGAACTTGGAAGATGGAGGGAAAGGGCAGGAACTCTGGGGTCTCTTTGAGCTTTCTTGGCTAGGATCTGGACTAGGTCCTCTTGTATGATAGGGATTAAAAATGGCATCTGCTTCAACAAAGCAGTCAGGGCTTGGCAAGGAGGTGTCCACTTGATGAACTTCTAAATAATGCCTGGTTACCTGTATCTTGTATGCCACATTATTTAGGTTGGTGTCCCCTCTCAGTGCTTATTTTCTTGTTATACTTTAGTGCTATAAACTGAACAATTCAATTCATTGGTTAGATACTAATGTGTGATATAGTTTGGAGGTGGGCCCCTTGGGAGGTGATGAGGTCATAAGGGGACAACCTCATGAGTGGCATTACTGTTCTTATAGAAAAGATCCCCATACAAGTTCCTCTTCCCTTCTTCTATGGCACAGTGAGAAGATGGCTGTCTATGAACTAGGAAGGGAGATGTACCCAGATGCCAAATCTACTGGTGCCTTGACCTTGGACTTTCCAGTTTCCAGAACTGTGAGAAATTAATTTCTGTTGTTTATAAAGCACCCAATCTATGGCATTCTGTTATAGCTGATTGAATGGCGTGTGCCACTCGGCCTTCCGGGACTCCTCCAGCCCAGCTTCACCTGTGTTACAGCAGTAAAGGGAGGAGGTGCCTTCTCTGCCCCTGAGTCTTTCCAGTAGGCAGAGGGTGAGCATTAACACGAGTGAGTGTAGGACAACCTTGTTAGTGGAGTTTTGTAAAATGTGGCTGCCACATTGGTTCTGAGGTACCTTGAATACAGGTCTCTAGGTACAGCAAAAGGGTATATGACATTCTCTTAGTGGATTCAAATATCACAGGTCATCATCTAAGTACACTGCAGTTTTAATTTTATGCCTGAGAGCAAAAGCTATTTCTGTTTTGTTATTCTGCAGGAAAACCTATGCAAAGATTAATGCCTGCTGAACAACAGTAAAACATGGGAGTTCACAAAGAGCAGAGGCAGCCAGCCTCCGTGGTTACACACACCACTCTCTTTTGAGGCTGAGGCATTCTGACTTTCCCTTTAAGACCAGCAGGATCATCAACCAGTGCAGAAAACAACCAGACTGCAAGACTGAACAGCCAAGTGAGGGATTGCTGGGGGCTTCCTCTTTGGGGTCATTCAAGTTGCTTAAGCTCATAACTAGGAAAATCTTTGACCTTGAGGATGCCCTGCTCAGTCTTGACCAAAGAAAGTCCCCAGATGCCCCAGGCCATTCTGCCCTTCTGAACTGGAGCAGTGAAGGAACCATGAGGCTCAGAGTTGTTTGACATTGAGGCAACATGTCTTATAAGATCTTTGTGCCTAGAGACCTGGCAAATAAATGCTTTTGAATGAAACTGATCAGGGCCTTGTGGGGCTAATGGAAATCAAGGCAAAGGGACTGGACTAAGACTTACATGATCAGTTCAATTGGGGTGGAACAACTTAAACCACCCAGTGTTTATAGCTTGAAATCACCTGGGTAAGCCTCCATTACATTCTGAGAGTTTCTTTCTTTCTTTGGGGAATGAACCCAGAGGCACTTTACCACTGAGCTACATCTCCAGCCCTCCCCCCCTTCTTTTTTGGAAAGAGAAAGAGAGAGTCAATTTTATTTATTTTTTCATCTGGCCTTCGCTTCTCTGACACTTGGTTGTGTATATGTGGTGCTGGGGTTTGAACCCAGGTCCCTGATCATGTCAGGCAAGTGCTCTGACTGCTGAGCCATTCCTGCAGCCCCTCAGAGCTGCTTCTTTATTTTTTATTTTATTAAGAAATTTATTTGTGGGGTTGGAGATTTAGCTCAGTGGCAGAGCGCTTGCCTAGCACGTGTAAGGCCCTGAGTTCGATCCTCAGCCCTGAAAAAAAAAAAAGAAAAATAAATAAATTTATTTGTTGAACAATCAAACATCCTTCTAACAAAACAATATAATATATATAAATTCTGAAAATTAAATTTACCCCAAGTGCCCCCCCAAATACCCACCCTTATCCCTCCTCCTCCTTCCCAATACAACTCTATGAATGCCTTAGGTTGTATGACATTACATTTTATCCAGATTTAAAACATGATAATAGACCTCCTTTCTCAATGGCCAGGGTCTAGCTCCAGCCTCCACAGATGAGTGAAGACTTTTGACCCTTGGATCTCTGGGTTATGCTGACTTCACTCAGCATAATTTCTTCCATAGCCATCCATTTACCTTCAAAGGCTGAAATATCATTGTTTCTAATTGCTGAGTAGAACTCCATGGTATATATGTACCACAGATTTTTGGATCCAATCATCCAGTGAGGGACATCTGGGTTGGTTCCATAATTTAGCTATTGTAAATTGAGCTGCTATGAACATCGATTTTGCTGTATCACTGTAGTGTGCTGATTCTAAATCCCCTGGAAAAATACCCAGGAGAGGAATAGCAGGATCATATGGTGGGCTCATCCCTAGTTTTCTGGGGATTCTCCCTGCTTTCCAGAGGGGCTGTACCAGTCTGCAGTTCCACCAACAGTGTGCTAGTGTGCCTATCTCTCCTCAGCCCCTCCAGTATCTATTGTTTATTTTCTTCATTTTTGCCAATCTGACTGGTGTGAGGTGATATTGTAATGTAGTTTTCATTTGCATTTCTCAGAGCTGCTTCTTAATGAAGGAGTAGTAACCCATGGTGAGTGGTTAGTACATACTGCAAGTATATTTCTCAATAGGAAAATAATAAGCCTGTTAAGAAAAAAAAAAAAAAAACACCAAAACCCAAAATCCCATCCCTGAGTGAGTTTGCTACAGTGAGAAATGAAGCTAAAAAGAG
>PVKS010052981.1:0-10557 GCA_004027875.1 Aplodontia rufa
ACGTAACTGTTGAGTCACTGCTCCAGCCTCTGTCATCACGTTCTTGACTTGGAAGTTTTCCTGCAGTTAAATTGCTCTGCCTAATCATTCTCTTGATTATCTCAGGAGAAAAGGCAAAGAATGCTTCTTAGATTATCACCCGGGCCTACCTTCTCTGGAATCAACTCTTCTAGTCTGCATCTTGGACCATGAACACATGGAAGTCAGGTTCATTCAGCAGGCTCAGGAGAGGCCTGGCTTGCCAATGGAGTTGGGCAACAAGGAGAGACTACCCACAGAACGTAGGTAGGGTTGTTAATCAAGTGGGATCTTTTTTTTTTTTTTTTTAAAGAGAGAGGGACAGTGAGAGAGACAGAGAAAGAGAGAAACAACTTTATTCAGTTTTTCACATGGCCTTAGTTACTCCAACACTTAGTTGTATACATGGTGCTGGGGTTTGAACCCGGGTCCTCGTGCTTGCCAGGCAAGCGCTGAAACCGCTGAACCACCGCTCCAGCCCCAAGTGGGATCTCTTAAAACTGGAAACAGTCATTTCAAGAGCCTCCATCTAGATTGTATTGGTGCTTTCTAGGACACAGGTGATCTAGGCTTATGGCAATGTATTAGTTTGTATATTGTAAGGCCCCTGGATAGTTTGACCACAGGGCTTGTTTTTTTGTTTGTTTCTACAGTGTTTGGGATCGAATCCAGGGCCTTGAACATGCTAGGCAAGCACTCTAGTATTGAGCTATACCTCAGACCCTTTAGGGTCAAAAAGATACTATTCTTTCTTCAAGGTTACCTTGGAGTAGGAGGAATTCAGGTCCCTCCCTTTTACTCTAATCCAGTTCCCTGGGTTTTTTTTTTTTTTTTTGTACCAGGGATTGAACTCAGGGGCACTTAACCAGCGAGCCACATCCCCAGCACCCCTGCTATTGTTTTGTTTTGTTTTGTTTTGTTTTGTTTTTAAGTAAGAGGGAGACAGAGAAGAAAAAGAATCAACTTTTTTTTTTCATCTGGCCTTTGTTTCTCTGACACTTAGTTGTGTATGTGGTGCTGGGGTTTGAACCCCATGCCAAGCAAGTGCTCCAACCTCTGAACCACCGCTCCAGCCCCTTTTTAAAAATTTTTTTATTAAGGAGTTATACAATCCTAAACGCATATAAAGTAACAATATGATATGCATTTGTTCTTAAACCCAAATTACCCCCACATTGCCCATACCCCAGTCTCTTGATTCTTCTATATTTTGCCTGTACAAGCAAATCAAATGTTTATTGTGAATTTTCCAAAACTAAATGATTGCATAAGAGTATTCTTTGGATTCTCAGGGGGGTAAAGGGTATGCTACATTGTTGATTATCTCCCTAGATCCCTCCCTATTCTCCCTCTCTCCTCCCCATCTCCCCACCTCCATTCCCACATATCTATGCTTCCCTTAGATTATGTGTTACTACCATTTGTCTTTAGCCCTTTTTATTTTTTATTTTGAGACGGGGTCTCGATAACCTATTTAGGGCCTCACTGATTTGCTAAGGCTGGCTTTGATCCTCCTGTCTCAGCCTTCTGAGCCACTGGGATTACAGGTGCTTGCCACTACACCACTGCACCCTGCTCCCTGTAACTTTTATTTGGGGTTAGCCATTGCTGGGCATCCTGACTCCTAGAACTTCTTGACCTTTCTGGAACATGACAGGCCATCTAGATTCTCTTCTCATTTGAGAACCCTGAGGTTCTTCAGGATCTTATCTGTGCTTTTTATTTCATGTAGTAATAACTTGGAAAGTGAGGCCTGACACAGAGTACTCAGGATATGTCTGTACAAGCAATGGGCAGGATGTGAAGATGCTGGACTTTCGTTCAGCTCAAAATTTGGTAGCTGGGCACAGTGTTAACATACCTGTAATCCCTGCTTGGGAGGCTGAGACAGAAAGGAGGCAAGTTTGAAGTTAGTCGAGACCCTGTTTCAAAATAAATAATAAAAAGGGCTAGGATGTAGCTCAGTGGTAGAGTATTTTCCTAGCATGGGAGCCCTGGGTTTAGTCCCCAGTACTGAAAAAATATTTTGGTCCTTTAGTGACTGGGAGTCTACTTCTTTCTGAGCTAGGGCTTGCTTTATTCTTTGCAGTTGGTAAGTTGGTATGGGATTAATGATTTAAGGGAGATACAAAATTCCTTTCTTGGCAGTGATTAGGAGGGTTTTTTTTGTTTTGTGTTTTGTTTTTTGTTTTTTTGTTGTTTTTTTTTTTTTTTGTGAGAGAATCAATTTTCTTTAGTTTTTCATTTTGCTTCGTTGTGCATGTGGTACTGAGGTATGCATGTCCTCAGTACATGTCCTTGCGCGTATGCATGGCAAGCGCAGTAGCACTGAGCCACTGCTCCAACCCACTTATTTTGCTTTTCTGTAAATTATTTTATTTTTTTCAGCAACCATTTTTTGGCTCTCTCTATATTTCTGCCTCTGGGCTGTAAGATGAATAATAAATCCTGTCTAACCCTTCTGCTGGGGAAAGGAGGTCTCCATGTTGGGGATTGCAGGAATAATGTTGGTGTTAAGTGCTGAGGGCCTAGTTGAAGGGATCTACCTGCAGGATTTTTAGTCCTGTGTAGGTGAGGAAGCTTTTGAATGATTAGAGTCCTGAAGAAGGACTTAATGGGTCCCTATTCCTCTCTAGTGTCTGGCAGAAACTGCAGAGGGAAGTATACCTCCGGATTGTGGGTTCAGAAGGATTTGGGTGAGTGAAACTGTCACCACTCCAAATTGCTGTGACTGTTGAGTTACATCATGCTCCTCCTTGGTCTTCTGGGAGTCTCTAAGAATTTCTCATAGTGGCTGGCAATCGCACCAGTACTGTCTCTGGCTTTCTAGTCCTCTGCTTAGAGCCTGAGTGTGGCTTCTGCCCCTTGAGACTTTCTCATGGTAACCTTGATTCAAGTGCCAAGTGGTTGTTTCTAGAGTGGTGCCCATTAGGACATCTTTCCAGTGTGAGAAATATAGGATTCTTCCCCAGAGATGGAAGGTTCAGCAGACCTGGTCTTGGAGGCTTCAAGAGATGGCCTTTGTCTGGGGTGTTAGGAAGGTGTCAGCAGGGAAGTTTTTTTGTTGTTGTTGTTTTTAAGAGAATCAATTTTACTTAGTTTTTCATGTGGCTTTCGTTCTGACACTTTGTTGGGTATGTGGTGCTAGGGTTCGAACCGATGTCCTTGGATAGGCCAGGCAAGTACCATAACTAACTGCTCCAGTCTGGGAGTTTCTTTTTTATTTTTATTTTTTGCAGTACTAGAGATTGAACCAGGGGCACTTAACCACTGAGCTATGCTCTCAGCCCCTGTTGATTTTTTTTTTTTTTTTTTTTTAATTTTGAGACAGGATCTTGCTAAGTTGCTTAGGTCCTAAGTTGCTGAGGCTGATCAAACTTGAGAGTCCTGTGCCTCACCCTCCCAAATCACTGGGATCACAAGTGTGTGTGTTGCAGCATTTGGCCCATGTGAAGGTGTTTGTGTGTTTCAAATTCAGTGAAAGTCAGCTAACCCTTTCCCAGCTCAACCATATATGACAGGAACTCCTAGTATGGTGACCCATCCAGGCATCTTTGCATGGTGAAAGGGAGGGAGCAGTTTATGAATTATCCTTAGAATGACTTCCAGGCCATGTAAATGATCGTTCTGGTCAGTGATCTGGCCATCAGGCCTATGTGCTACCGTCTTCCTTCCTACTCTGTCATTTGGAGTGTATGTTCCTGGACAGAATGCTTTGCTTAGGTCTGGCTGTGGCTGAGGAAGTGTCTTAGTAGCAATTAAAGAGGACACAAGGATCCGGGGTAGCCCTATTCTTTGGCCCCAGGATTCCCACTGATGGAAGACATTAGGCTGAAAACTTCTTTCACTGTCTTGGCCCTTGTTCCTTTTTTGTTGCTGATACCTGCTATGTGCTGACTATATAAGTCCCCAGGCTAGACACAGGACTACCACAGAGATAAAGAACATCCTGAGTTTTTTTAATTGCTGTGACTCAGTGACCTGAATAGAACAGTTTTAGGGAGGAAAGGTTTATTTAGGGGTTCATGGTTTTGGAGTTCTTACCCATACAAGGCAGGCTTCATTCCTGGGGGCACAAGATAAGGCTAAACATGATGGTGGAAGGCATGGCTCAAGGGAGCACAGAAACTCCAGGCCAGATACAAAATATATACCCCAATCCCCCACCTCCTCCAGCCACACCCTACCAGCCTATAATTACCAGTTAATCTCCACGGGGGATTAACTCACTGACTGAATCAAGGTTCTCATAACTCGATCATTTCACCTCAGCCTTCCTGGATTGTCTTCCACAAGCTTTTGGGGGACATCTTTCTTTCTTTCTTTTTTGAGAGAGGGACGGTGAGAGAGACAGAGAAAGAGAGAAACAACTTTATTTAGTTTTTCACGTGGTCTTAGTTACTCTAACACTTAGTTTTTGTACGTGGCGCTGGGGTTTGAACCTGGGTCCTCGTGCTTGCCAGGCAAGCCCCGAAACCGCTGAGCCACCGCTCCAGCCCCAACATCTTTCTTTCAAACCATAATATCCCTCAACCTCACTCTCATCCTTATACTCATGACAGAGGGTTGTTTGGGGAGTCTGGGAACTGAGGACTGTTCACCTCAATATCTTCAGTAAATTGGGAGAATTCTAGAATGTTCTTTCTTTGTTGTTGTTCTGAGGATCAGACCCAGGGCCTTGCTCATTCTAGGCAAGCGCTTAACATTGAGCCACATCCCCAGGCTTGGTTGGTTGATTGTGTGCTTATTTATCTTATTTTTTCCTCCCTCCCTCCCTCCCTCTCTCTTTTTTGTTTCCTTTTTTTTTTTTTTTCCTTGGTACTAGGAATGAAATCCAGGGGCACTTTGCCACACTGAGCTGCATCTCCAGCCCTTTTTATTTTGAAACAAGTTGCTTAGGGCCTCAACCTCCTGAGTTGTTGGAAGAGTTACCACGCCTGTATGTGGGTCTCTGCCTAGCCTAGCAGTTGTTTGTTTCTTAACAAAGTAGCCTCTGCTACTTCACTGGAACTACTAGGTTTCACCAGGGTAGAAATTAGAAGATCTACTGGTTCCCCTCAAGGTCTCTGTGTGGAGCCATTCCACTTGCAAGTAGTTTCAGGCCCAAGAATTTGTCCCTATGGTAAACCTGCTTTGACCTGCTGAGCATGTGCTTAGGTATTTTCCATCCTGAGGTACATGAAAGCTTGCTGATTTCAAGGGGGGAAGGAAAGGACTATCTTGCTCACCACCTGATTTTTCCACCTATGTGCATTTTGCTACCTGTCATGGGCTCTCAGCTGTTCCAGTCCTGGCCATCTTCATGGACATTCTAATACTGACTGTGCCAGAGACCTGGTATGATGCTGGAGATCGAACCCAGGTCCTTGCACATGCCAGGCAAGTGCTCCACTGCTGAGCCACTGCTTCAGCCCCTTTGTGTGGTCTTGAATTCCTTTCTTTCTTTTCTTTTCTTTTTTTTCTCCTGTGCTGAGGGAATGAACCCAGGGCCTCACACATGCTTAATAAGGAAGGGTTCTGCCTGGGATCTTTCCGGGCTTGAGGCAGAGGGATGGTGGACTGGGTAGTTGCCATTCCTGAATCAAGGGCCTCCCTGCAAGAGGCTCAGGTACCCATCTTCTTCCTAGTGTTGCCCTAGTATTTACCCAGAATCTGGTAACTCCTCATAGCTGGAGTTAGAACCCTCAGTTGATTTCTCCCTTGCATGCCCGCCATTACTGATGAGACTGGGTCAGAGGATCACACCAAAAAGGAGCCTCTTCTAGGGCGTGGCTGCATTCCTACTGTTCAGCCACAGCTGCCCCTTTGATGACCAGGGCTATAGACAGATAACTGGGTGGATGACAAAGGATTGTTTTCTGGCAACTTTGAAGGTGTCGGTGAAGGGGAAGTAGGTCACTGGGCCACTTAAATTGAGCAGGGTTTGGCAACACTGACTCTTCCTCCAGACCAGGACTCCTTGAATTCATGTACTTAACAGAATGTTATTGAGGGCTGAGCCAGGCACCATGGGAACAGGAGTGACTAGAATGATACCTTGATCAGGTAGACAGACCATAAACAAGTATATAAGAGGGACAATCTCATGTGATGCTGAAAGAACAGTACAGGAGGTGAAATGAGAATCTGGACACCTACCTAGACTGGGTAGTCAGCAAGCTGATGATGAGGTGATAACATTTGAAGTGATGTGACAAGGATGCAGGGGTATAGGGACAAGAGTGAGACAAATAGAAAAGGCAACATTTACCAAGCCCTTAGGTAAGAAAAGCATCAGCATGTTCCAAAAACAGGAAAATGCCTGATGTGGCTGTCAAAGAGGGAAGGGAATTGGGCGGCTGGGAGCGCCAGGTCATCCAAGTTCTTGAAGACAGATGAGTGGTTGAGACTTTATTCCAGGTACCATGGGAAATCTTTTAAGGATCATGGGACAGGATCCATGGTACCCTTTCTCAGACCATGAAATCAGAGGGGGGGTGGGTTTTTCCTCCAACCATTTAGGTGGAAATATTTTGTTTGGAAGTGGAAGCCCCAGGTCAGATCTGCCTGAGAGAACCAAACCCAGGGGTTGGAGCTTTAGCCCATTGTGCCCAAAAGTCACACTTACTGATGTGGTCTGTTTGGCCTTTTTTCTCCAGACCCAAGTTGTCCTTGAGAGTCCTGGCTCTGGAATCCACTAAAATCACTTCCGACCCCTATCATTGATTGACCTGGAGTGATTTGGTGAATCTCCCTGAGTCTCATTTTTGCTCATCTCTGTCAGGAGTGTGTTAACTGACACAGGGTGGTGTTAGGACCAAATGTGCATAAAGCTCTTTGCACATTTCTATACCTATATATACTAGTAAAAGTGAGAATTTTTGGTTGGATGCTGCTATTTTGAGTTTTGTCCTTAAATTTTAAGGTTGAAGTATTTCTGTTGCCCAATGAGATCTCTTGGTCCAGGGCTTTTAACCTAGGGTCTATGGCTAAACCTTAGGGAGTCAGAACAACCTGAAATTCTTCATAAGGCCGGGGCATCCCTACCTCTGCGCACATTACTTGAGAGAACTGCAGTTTTAAAGACATTCTCAGAGGGTCTTTGCACCCACAGAGACCTAAGGGTTAGTGAAGGCTGATGCTCAGTGGGTGACAATTCCTGGAGGAGCCTGACCTGTCAGCCTGAAGAAGGTTGGAGTAAAGCAGGAGATGGTGTGGTCAGTGGCCTCTCAGAAGAGTTGGAGAAGCCATCAGGGTTAAGGTCAGTCCCCAATGTGATATGAGGCTGCCTCTGAGCCTTAGCATATTGTTTCCTTCCAGGCTGTTATTTCCACACTAAGTGTGTTAGGAACACGGTCAGGGATTGCTGACTCTTCTTCTGGAACCCCTACTGTCCTGAGCCACAGTGCAGAGGAGCAAGGCCTGTGTGTTAATAAGGGTTTGCAAACAGGTTGAGGTCAATGTTGGGGTCAGGGGAGGAGTCCTTAAACAGATAGGGTCTGAATGATGACTTGAGGGAAAAGCCAAAATCAGGCAGATGAGGCTAGCCTGGCAGAAGACTCACCTGTGCATAAATCCAGGTAATCAAGTAGTGGTCAAATTATGGTGTATGTGTATGTGTGTGGGAGAGAGAGAGAGATCAAGATGGGAGAAAATGGTTGGCAAGTAGGGAACAAGTGGGCAGAACTTTGGGAGTTTGGTCTTTATCCTGAGGTTAAGGGTGTTATAGGGTAGGAGTGTGGAATGTGGCCAGCTTTGTGGTTTAGAGTTTGGGAATGCAAAACTGTACTGGACGAGCTTGGGGCAAGACCCGCCTACATTGCTGAACCTCAGTTTGCTTATCTGTAAAGCAAGATGACAGTGGAACTGACCATGTTTATTGTTAGCACTAAATATAAATAAACACATGAAAGTCAAGCAGGCCTTGAGCAAGGTTGGTATTGTCTTCAAGGGCAAAGGCCTTAATACACAGATTTGAAGGTTCTTTTTCACTTTCTGGAGAGCTCACTCTGCCCCTCCAGACTAGAAAGCCCTTCTATTCCTTTATCCCTCCACCACTACTCCAGTCAAGTATTTTTTGTACTAGAAAGTTGTCACACCATTAAGAACAATACTGGAAGCCGGGTGATGTGGCACAATGCCTATAATCCCAGCAATTTAGGAGGCTGAGACAGGAGGATCACAAGTTCAAGCTCAGCCTCAGCAACTTAAGTAAGGCACTGTCTCAAAATAAAAAATTTAAAAAATGTGGGGAGCTGGGGATATAGCTTCGTGGTAAAGTTCCCTGGGTTCAATCCCCAGTACAAAAAAAAAAAAAAAAGAAAAGAAAAAGATTGGAAAAGGAAAAAACACCCCCATGCTTTCTCTGTCCTACCATGTAGTAGCACTTTTCTTGTCTTTCGATCAACTTCTAGCCTTAGTTCCCCTCTCTCCATCTGCAATTTCCTGCCCTTTGTTTACATGCCCTCAGACATTTGGTAATGCTGTTTCTTCTGACAGGCATACTACTTTTTCTAGGACCTTCCCTGAAGGCTACCCACCCTGCCATGATTGTGGGCAGAAGGATACCCCGATTCATTCCTGAACCTTACCCCTACTCCCAGAGATCTGAGGAACTGGGCAAGGCAGCTTGGGATGCTGTGGAATTGGGGCACGTTGAATGAATAAAACATAGTAAATATTACGTGGAGAGAGGACAGAAATGATGTGGCAGGGAGCATGATGCCCTGCCTCAGGTACTCTGAGTTTGTCTGTGGGTACAGCCTTTGTCTGATCTCTTAGAAAAGGGCCCAAGAGAGCAAGTGAGACTAGATGTGGGTCCTGTACTTCTCTCACTTGTGACTTGTTTCTTGGCAGGTTATGACCTGGAACACACCTTCTGTTTCTGTGCACAGGTGTGGCCAGATCAAGCTTTCTCTTCTGCTTGTTTTAGACCTTCCTGGACATTTCTTAGTCATCCAGCACTGAGCTTCTATTTTAGTGCTACTACCTCCTAGGGAACTTAAAATAAACCTGGCTTAGTTTCCTAGATCCTTATTGGCTAGAGCATTGGTCATAGGCTGGGGGGTTGGCCATGTTGTGACTGTTAAACCTGCTAGCTCCTCTGGCCTTGGGTGAGGTCACAGGGACTGGAGCGAGTCAGCACTTACCACATAGAGTAAGGAATTTACCAGATTCTCTTAGTGAAGCTACACAACCATTAGCAACATTAGGGTTGGGATCACTGTTTTACAGAGGAGACTGAGGAAAAAGTCCCTTTAGGATAGTGACTGGCATCATGGTTGTCTGCTAAAATTGAATCCACCTTTTCTCTGCTTTGGCTCAGAATCCTATTATCAGGACAGGGGTATGCTCCTCTATACTCAAAGGCTACTGTAGAACATGTGGTCTGAAGGGGAGTGTGGGTCCCCTACCTGGGAAGGAGCCTAGCAAAGTCAGAGTGGCCTTCTCGCCCAGGGCTTGGACTTTCTATCCAAATGTGCGCTTATTATCTGTGACTGGGAAGGAGTCTCCCATCAAGATACCCCCTTGGGATGAAGGCAGTTCTGGCATGGGAGGATGTAAAGAAAAAAATGACTTTTTCCCCTGAGAGTACCTGTTTCCCTTCTCTGTGCCCCTCAACTATTACTACTCTGATCCTCTGAACTCATGGCTCCAGCCCTGAAGTAGGAAGAGTTCATTTTCATTGATGTAGAAGTGCCCCAGAAAGGGCCAGATCAGGTATCACCTAACCTCACAGATGTCAACTGCTCCCTTGGGAGTAAAGAAGTCACTTTCTGTTTTTGTCGGAAGTGGGGCCTTGAGGAACCATCACTCCCCCACTCTCACTGATCGTCTTCCAGCAGCCAACAAAGCCCTGGGACAGTGTTGGGACCTTAGGTGTGCAATAAAAACACTTCATATATGGACATCAGTAATTTCTGATCTGTGAAGTAGGAAGGATAGCAATAACTCTGGCCTTATAGATTGTTGAGAGGATTAAATGAGAACTGGAGCAAGTGTTTAGCTTCTTCAAGACTCTACTTCTTATTGGACATTGCAGTACCTGCTCTGATTTTCCTTTCTCAGGGCTCTACTCTCAGTACCCATTCTGTGTATGCCACAATCCTGGTTCTCCTCTGTCTCATCAACCAGGCATGCCCAAAGGAAGGACTGACTCTGATCCTTCTTTGGGATTCCAGCATTTGTTTAGCTTGGGAGAAGATCTGCTAGATCCCCATGGCCTCTACATGTTCCTTGAGAAAACTGACATCAGCAAAGGATTCCCTGTGCAGGGAGGCCAGGGAAGAAT
This sequence comes from Aplodontia rufa, assembly GCA_004027875.1. NCBI lineage: Eukaryota > Metazoa > Chordata > Mammalia > Rodentia > Aplodontiidae > Aplodontia > Aplodontia rufa. The sequence goes on from PVKS010052981.1 coordinate 10,289, forward strand.
AGGGTCAGCTACTGACTACCTCCTACTCTTGTAGTACCAATGCTTCCCTTTCTGTCTCACTGGTCTTGCAGGTCTCAGTGACACCGGGTGACGCTCCAGAATGGGAGACAAACCAATTTGGGAGCAGATTGGATCCAGCTTCATTCAACATTACTACCAGTTATTTGATAATGACAGAACCCAACTAGGCGCAATTTATGTAAGTCTCTAGCTCTGCTGCCAGAGTAGGATTTTGGGGGATCAATTCAGATGTGGGCCAGTGTGGCAGT
>PVKS010052982.1:0-10557 GCA_004027875.1 Aplodontia rufa
CTCTAAATTTCACTATTAGTCTTTTTAAAAAATCTAGAACACATTAGTTTACTTTAGGTTGTTACCATATCCATTTTTACTATTTCAACAAATAAGTAAAAATGGCATAATGGCTACATACTAATTTTGTTATTTTAAGAGTTGACTTACAATTTGCAAAATATAAAGATCTTTTAATGCTTGCATTACCTTGCTTAGGACATAATAATACAAAAAGAAAGTATTCGTTGTAAAGAATTCAAGCCATCTATGGTTGCTAATCTTGGATACCTTTGACAAAGGCTCCAATGAGGTATGCACCCTTACTCAAAGATATTTCTCTACAAGCTTCCTTGAAGGGAAACAATTATCAAATGTAAATCATCCAGAAAGGTGGGGAATGTTTATAAAATTATACCTTAGCTATACTCATAGAGAGTCTTGTCACATAGTATGTGCTCAATAAAAACTTATAAATTTTCTCTTGTTTGGAAAGTGTATAAAGGATAAGTGTACTGAATGCATTATTTGATTATCATTGGAAGGAATTTCTCAAAGAGAAGACAAGAAATTAAAAGTGATCTGAATGCATTTCCATCTCTATTAGCTTTTTCTTGAAGAGAGGGAGAGAGATAGAGAAAGCGGTGACTTTTTAAACTTTTTTCATCTGGTTTTTGTTTTTCCTGCACTAATTATGTATATGGTGCTAGGAATCGAACCTGGATTGTAGTACATACCAGGCAAGCACTCTATCACTGACCAATCTCTCCAGCTTCTCTATTAGCTTGATGCATATTTGACTGGGGTATATTAAACAGAATACAAAAGGAAAATCCTTTCATTCACCTGAAAGTTGATTCTTTTTCATATACAGTAAAAGTTGACAAGAGTGGGGCTGGAAAGATGTCTCAGTGGTAAAGCACTTGCCTGGCATGTACAAGGACCTGGGTTTCATCTCCAATACCACATACACAAATAAGTGTTGGAAAAAATAAAAACAAGATGAAAAACTAAATAATGTTTACTTTCTCTTTTTTTCCTCTTTCTCTCTCTCTCCCTCTCTCTTAAAAAAAAGTTGAAGGGAATTTGTTTTTCTTGCCTAAGAGACCTTTTCCCTAACTCACACAGCAGCTTGAAAAGATCTATCCCTGCATTCTTATTCTCAGAAGCCTGGACCTAACTGTATATACATATATGAATTCTTTCTATCATTTTTGAAAGTCATAAAGCCAGCACTATCCTTTGTCCTTGTTATATTTTGTAATGATGAAAGATTCTTTATCTTACTGAGTAATTTCATTGTTCATACCCTCATCCTGTTAATAATCATCTCTATTGTGCCCAGGAAAGACAATCTTGTTTAGTTTTACATTTGATCCATAACACATAATAACTGAGTTATTTTTTATTGTAGTTGGGCTACCATCTTAAAAAGACTATTTTTCAAAGCCCACAATTCTGTTAGAATTTCCTATGCAGCTTAATGTAGAGGTGTTTTTTAAAGTATCCTTTTATTTCTGCTGCCAGTTTTCTCCAGTATGTGTATAAGTTTTGGAAATTTTCTTTAAAATAAAATATGTGATTATAATCTAATCTGTTACAGTGTAAAAATCCTTAAGTTTGTTCCACATTCCTCCCTGGTACATTTAAATTACTAATTCTGTGTGGGCCCCATGCATAAAAGGGAATCCAGGCAAACGACTTTGAACTTCTGCTGCTGGAATTTTTTCTGTTTCACTCTCATCCTCTTTATAATATATCTTGCTTCCTTCTCTGACTTCTCAATCTGACAGCAGTCCACTTTATTTGGCATTGTTAGCTTTAATGAATCACTTGGTCCTATATCTCTTGCTTATCACTTGACACCGTTACTCAGTCCCATATTTAGTAATCTCTTTTTGGCCAAAATTATAGCAATTGGTAATATGGTGTTGACTTTTTCAGTCTCTAGTTTATGGTCTAGCTTCACTAACTTCTGGGATAAGTCCAAGACAAAATACACCATAATCATGAATCTTATCTTGGTCATGAAGGCCAAGCATGAGAGAAGAATTTAATAAAAAATACTATCTTCCTTAAATTTTGTCTATGTGTTGCATACAATATAAAAATGTAGGGACACTCATGGGACATTTTAACCTTTTGAGGAAATGGTAACTATAAATCTGTGAAACGTTGTGTGTATTGGTATATCTGTTCACCAAACATTGACTAATAATTTAGAATATTTGAGGCAATTGGCTAAGTTCTTGGGATGTAGTTCTCTCATGAAACTCATTTTCCCTCCAAAATTGTATTCTGAGGGATGTGAAGAGGTGTTATGTGAAAAAAGAAAGAAAAATCGCTCCAAAGATAAATGGGTTTGTGAAAACACAGGTTAAACAAAGGTAATTAGTTTTCTTATCTACAGAATATCTCAGAGCCTTTAATTTAGTTGACATCTAATTCTTATCATGAATATCCAATGTAGATTGGAATGGGTTTAAAAAATTATGTCTCCATTTTATTAGACCAAGAAACCTTGTCTTTGCTGATTGTCTCATTGGTCTCATATTCCTCAGAATATGCTCTGGGAAATGCTAGTCCTGTACATGCAAGGATCATATGACTGTGTTGATCCTGTTATGATTTGTTGGCTCTGTTTATCCTGAAAATATTTTTGCCTTAAAATCTGATACCAATATAGCAATTCCAGCCTTCCTAGGGTTACTGTTTCTATGGCAGATGTTTTTACATCAATTGACTTTTAACCTCCCTGCATCTTTTTTGTTTAAAATGTGTCTTATGTACAGCTTATAGTTGTGTTCTGATATTTCAAGAATTTTTATACCTTCTGCCTTTTAATTTATGAGTTTATTCCATTAAAACTTATTATATTTATTAATGTGATTGTGTTATGTAAGCAATGGTATGATTTTTTTTTCCAATTTGGCCCTCTGTTCTTAGTTCTTCTATGATTCATATTTGTATAACTTCCTTTCTCTTTGTTTTGTTCATAGAAACTATTCAAATAACATTTATCCAATTGATTGCTCAACTATGTCTATGAACTTAACAGATTCCTCCAGGCTGTGTGAAAATTTCTATGTTCTGTTATCCTATAAAATTAGGGAAAAAATCCAGACATTTCTCATAGGCACTTGTGTTTACTGCCAACATATTTCTAAGCTGACAAGACTCCAGGGATAATGCTGATACTTAGACATGGAATGGGACATTGCAGTACACACAAAAGTAACACTGACTCATTTTTCTGCATTATAAATGCTCATAATGAGATATAGGTTGTCATTAGCAATGTTATAAAATACCTCTTGAAGTAAAATATTATCAAAGATGTCAGAATGACTTGGATATTGTTGTACCTTCTCCAATGGTACCTGCCTATTTTATTTGTTCAATAGAATATCAGAATGGTTCCTGCATTAAGACATTAACTTTATGATTCCCAAGGCTGCCGCAAGTACTGAGGAAATCATAGTGGTGAAGGTAGAGTATCACATTGTACATTAGTTAATCATTTGCCTTTTTCATTGGATTGTGTTTGCCTTCTGTGTCTCCATCTCTCATTCTCCACTTTCCCACCCTTCCTCCCTATCTGTAACTTGCAGTGCTGCAGGCATACTAGGCAATCACTGTACCGCTGAGATACTGAGATACACCCCTAGCCCCAAATTGTTCATTCTCTTTTCAATTTTTTGAGGAGTTGAGTTGTTGTATAAGCATAAATGCATGATATGCCCCTGATCCTCATCCAGAATCAAACCCCACAGCACTCACACCCCAGACTTTTGATTCTTTTATATCCCCCCTACAACAGATATAAATTTCCATATATATATATGTATATATATATATATATATACACAATTATGCATTTTCCAGAATTAAATGATTGCTTAAGAATTATTTTAATTCTTAGGTGAGTTAAGAGTAAGCAACATTGTTGATACCCCCTGCACCCCTCCATTTTGTCTCTCAGTCTCCACTCCTCCCCAAATATCATCCCTCCTCATCCCACCCTATGTATCTATGGTTCCTCTAGATTATGTATTGCTTTGACTTTCATGAGTGTAGTGCATAAACTTCAATTTTCATCCCAGTCTGGAATTTCTTCTATCCATAAATAACAGAAAACCTTTACCCTTGAGTTTCTGTATTTGGCTAATTTTGCTCAGCATAATTTCTTTCATCACCATCCATTTACCTTCAAAGGCTGTAATATCATTTTTTCTAATAGCTGAGTAGAACTCCATAGGAAATAAATAAATAGATGATAGATAGATAGATAGATATCAGCTTTTAGATCTACTCATCCAGTGAAGGGGATGTGGGTTGATTCCATAACTTAGCTATTATAAATTGAGATGCTATGCACATTGGTTTTGCTGTGTCTCTGTACTAATTTTTTTTAGTTCTTTGTAAATTTTGAATATTAGTCTCCTGTCAGGGGACTTACGTTCCATGATTATCTCCCATTCTGTAGGTTATATCTTGAGAGTTTTAATACATTCCTTAGGTGAGCAAAAGCTTTTTAGTTTAATGGTACCTTAGTCATTGATTCTTGACTTTCATTCTTTTGCTTTGGGAGTCATGTTGAGAAATTTGTTGCCTACTCCAATATGCTGGACAGTTGATCTTATTTTTTCTTCCAGCAGTTGTATGCTAGTGGGTATAATTCCTACTTAATGTATTTTGACTTGATTATTGTGCAAGGTGAGAGATAAGGATCTAATTTAAACTTTCTGAAAGTGACTGTCAAGTTTGTCCAGCACTACTTGTTAAATAGGCTTTCTCTCCTCCATGTTATATTTAACCCCTTTTTCAAATATCAGATGTTTAAGATTTGTGAGTTTCTCTGAGTCTTCTATTCCATTGGTCTTTGTGCCTATTTTGATACCTGTACCTTGCTGTTTTTGTTACTATACTACTCTACAGTATAGTTTCAGTTCTGGTATTGTGAAACAACCTATTTATTTCTTACTTAGTAATATTTGGCTATTCTGGATTTCTTATTTTTCTAAATGAATTTGAGAATTGCTTTTTATATATGTGTAAAGAATGATATTGGTACCTTGATGGGATTGCATTGAATCTGTATAGCACTTTTGGCAGAATGACCATTTTAACTATATTAATTCTGTCTAACCAAGAGCATGGAATATCTTTCCATCTTTTCAGGTCTTCTTCAATTTCTTTCTTCATTGTTCAATAGTTTTCATTGTAGAGGACTTCTACTTCCCTTGTTAGATTAATTCCCAGGTATTTATTTCTGTTTGAGGATATTGGGAATGAAACTGATTTTCTAATTTCAAAGCTAATCCCACCACTTAATTCCTCAAGTTAGTCACAAAGAAATTGTGCGTATGAGTGACTGTGTGTATGTTTGTGTGTGTGTGTGTGAGAGAGAGAGAGAGACAGAGAGAGAAAGAGGAGCAAGAGAAAACATAAAGTCCTTATGATAAAAAAGCTTATATCTTCCCTTAGTGTTATTATTCTGGTATTAGGAAGTATTAGGAGGAAATTCAAAAATGAAAAGCTTTGCCAATACAGTAGTTAGAATTTCCTTGAACATTGATTAGAGAAAAGGGAATGATTTAGAAACAAAATTTAGCCAGAAACTCTGACCTAAAAATTTGAAGGAGGTTTTTATATATTTAAGGAAACTTAATATGTGTTATCCTTGGATACAATAGTGTAACTACTTATTTCCCTGAATGAGAATTCCTAGGCTCATGTTTCATTTATGGACACAACTGAAGTAAAATATGTATAACTTGCCTCTCATAAGACATTATGATTTCATATTTCTCTCTCTCTTAAAAATTAAAATTTAAGGGAGCCCTATAATTTAAAATAGACATCATTATTGTATAGCTATTGTACCTCTTGACATAAGAATTGTATAGACTACAAAATGGTCATCAATTGGTAAAACTGAATAGTATAAATTGAATTGCCTTTTATCTGATCCAGTTGAAAACATTACCAACTTGTTATCAGAACACATTTGCCAACACATGTGGGCACATTTTGAGATGTTTCTTTGAGTCATTTTATTATTTACCCCAAATTTTCATGCATAGCACGTGTATAAGTAAAGTTATTACATTAACCTTGGTGCAGACATTGGAGAATTTTTGATAATAAGTGCAAAAATGTTTCCATTAATAAGAATGAAATGTGTCTTCTAAGTTTTCATCAGAACCTATTAATAAATTATTATTTCTGCTTCATGTTTCATATAAATCAAAGATCCACATTTATATCAAAGATGCAAAATGTGTTATTCTGAATTGAGTTATGCCTAATGTAACACAAGGCTTCATGATATGAACTTAATAGCAAAGATACTTTTCTTGACTTTTCAATTAGACCTCTTGCTATAAATTTTTAACATGGAAAGGAGAGAGTATAGCTCTAACAACTAAATTCACTACTAAATTGGACAAAATTGGTATATACCACAATTTAAAATTCATTAGATATATATTACGTTAATTACTTAGTACCATGATAATTCTAATCATATGAATTCTGGTATGCTAATGAGTTTTCAAAATACAGTAGAAATATCAAAGAAACTTAAATAAAATCTGCACGTTCTGCAAAACATGTTACTGAGTTGTTAGGCATAGAAACTAAGTAAAAAAATTGTATCATATGTCTAGCAATTAATTCAAATTTTTTTCTCATTTTTGTGTTTCCATATACTTTTCCTATCTTTATCAAATTATATTTGAAAAATAAAATTATGTGTATTTATGGTGTATATCATGTTTTCATGTATGTATACATTGTGAAATCATTAACTCAATCAAGCTAATTAATATGCCCATGCTCTTAGCAAAATTATTGAGTAATGATAAATATATTTTGATGGACTTCTTTTGTTTTATTTTCAGAGAATTTCAGACACTTAGAAAAAATATTTGCAGGATAGTACAAAGGACTATAAATGACTTACCCAAATTTATTATGCATACATGTCACAATTTTGCTTTGTAGTGATGAATTCAATTGATTTAAAACTTTGATCTCAACAAGTGCTGGTGAGAGAACACTTGCATACTATTCGTAGGAATTCAACTTAGTATGAATCACATATGGAAACCAGTATGATGGCTTCTCAGAAATGTATAAGTAAAACTTCCATATGACCTGACAATCCCACTCATTTAATTTAATAAAGAAATTACTACATCAACAAGACATCTAAACTCCCAACTTCTTCACAGAACTATTCACAATAGCCAAAACATGGTAAAAACTTAGGTATCCATCAAGAAATGAATGGGTAACAAAAATGTGGCAGAGAAACAAAATGGAATATAAGCCAATCATAAAAATGCTGAAATGTTATATTTTTGACAATATGGATGGAACTGGAGATCACTATGCTAAAATGAAATAAACCAAGAACATTAGACAGGCAGCAGATGCTATCACTTTTATGTGGAATTTTAAAAATTTGATTCCATATGAATTTGAGATTAGAATGCTGGTTTAAAAAGGCTGGGAAAAGTAGGGGGAAGGATGGGAAAATGTTCATCAAAGGTACTAAATCATAGATAGGTGCAAGAAGTCTTGTGTGCTATTGTACAGTGGCGTGACTACAGAAAAAAATAATATATTGCACATTTCAAAGTAGAAGAAAGGATTTTGCAAGTTTTTACCAAAAATAAATGATATGTGTTTGAGAATAAGTATATTTAATTAATCTGATATAAATATTACACAAAGTCCATATGTGTCAAAATATTAACTCATTGATATTTGTAATATTTATGATTTTGTGTCAGTTAAAATAAATTCAATTAAAAACTGATCTAATTTAAAATTGATACCTGATTAGTATAGTAATGATAAAGTTAAAAACGGATGAAATAAATATGAATAGTTGAAGCAGAAGGATTTATTAAGGAATCCCTTTTTCTGCAATGGTGGTATATGAAATTATGTTTCCAAAACCACAGAATTGTTCGACACAAAGGCTAAATCTAAAGGACAAATATGAACTTTCATTAATAATATTTCACTTACCATGTTTCATTAATTGTAACAATGTGCTACTCTAATGCAGCATGTTAATAGAGGAAACTATGGGTGCAGGGAGAAGGGATTTTGAGAAAACTCTGTAATATTTGATCCATTAAGTATTCTAAAAACAGTCTATTGATTCAGAGTAAAATGTACATATGTAAAACAGTTTCCTTTCTCCTTTCTGAATAAATTCTCTACTCAGTTTATTTTGATTTTGTCTTCAAACCATAATGTTTTTTTATTCTTCCCTTTGACATATATCAGGTTTTATTATTTAATGCTTTAATTCTGATATGTTCTCATGTTTCTGAAACTATAAATCTGTAAATGACACTGGAGAATGAGTTTCTTTGCTCTTTGTCTTATAACTATTCAGCCTATGGAACATGATTACCATTATAATGCCTTTTCCCACTGAATTTTCTCTTTATTATTCACAATCCACTTTTTCAGAATGTAGGAAAGTTGATGTCTATCTTTCTGCTTGACCAGTTTTAAAACAAGTACTTTGCTAGTAAGGCTGATGGTGATAACAAGTCTGGATAACTCACTCGCTGAAGTGGAGCTGAGGCAACATGGCCTGGCAAAAGCAAGGCCTGGCACAAATAACGGAGTCCATGAGATATTCAGAAGGTGTATGCATCAGGAAAGGGACAATCATGATGAAGATTGAATCTAGTGACTCGGCTCATGCTAGACATGTGCTCTACCACTGAAACACAGAATTACCATTTTTCTTCTAGATGTCTATATAAAAACTATCCAAATATTAACTTGTTTCATTATCACAGTTTCTCTTTTTAAGGTTTTGATGTAACTTCATGGCTAAAAGATTTTTCCTTACTAATCTGTGAAAACAATAAAAAATGGAAATATATTTCCAGATAAATATTATGAAATTAATTACTTGAAGAACTGCTTTTAATTGGCAAATAGAGTATGGTTACAGACAATAGAATGGATTCCAAAAACTGGGAAAAAATAAAACTTTTAGATATTCTTTGATTCACAGAAGAGAAATTCATAATAATCTTCTTTTCCAAAAAAATGGGAAATTTGAAAGTATTCACATGAATTATCTTCTATTATAGATCCAGGACAGTGCTGGGTGAGTAGCAAAATCTCTTGTACATTGCATTCTGTGAGTTGATAAAGACACCCAGATATTTCTGAATAGTGAATTTAGTGTACCAGAGATAATTAGAAATGTGACTATGAACAATTAATTGTTGTTATAATTTTAAACACTGTATTTTCATTACATGCTTATATGTATATATGTATGTGCCCAAATGTCTATTCCTCAGGTTAACATAGTTACTTAAATCCCCAACAAATTAGGTATATCTTTGTAATTGATCATGAAATCTCCAGGTAAAGAACTATGATATAGGATCTATGCTTGAAAACAGGCATTTTCAGGTAATTATACTTATATGTCTGCTAGTAGAATAGCATTCAAAATCATTGAAGAATATGGAAATTTCCCCTAAATCCAAAGTTAAACTTCATTGATGATTTGGTGACTAATTTCCTTCAGGAGACTCTTTACAATTTCAAGACACATTTAGAATATAAGATTTGCCTGGAGGTAACATGTAGTACACACAACTTGCAATCAGAAGACATGGCCTTCAGCTTCAGCTCTGCTTCTCAACTATGTAACTTTTGAAAAGTTACTTAAGGTCTTTAAAAATTCACTGACTTACTAAAAAAACACAAACAACCCAATCAATAAATGGGCCAAAGAGCTTAAAAGAAATTTCTCAATAGAGGACATTTATATATATATTTACATACAGAAACTAGATTATGTTAAATTTCCCTACAGGATTCAATACAGTGAAATGTTGTACAGGTATGTAACCTAGGAGGGATTCTCTTTAAAGTATAGCCTATCATCTAGGTTCATATAAGTACACACCATGATATTTTCACAAATACAAAATTGCATTGTGGATGGAATTGCCTAGAGATATGAAGAGATGAGAAGACATAGCTAATAACTGTATACTGGTGGAAGTTTATCTTAAAGAAAGTAGAAAAGAAAAAGCATGTACCGATCAAGAAAGAGAAAAGAGAAAAATTTAAGCCAAAATACATAGCATGTGTTTTAATGGAAACTTCTTACTATTCCTAGAAAGATGATTACAAAAGGTAGTTTCAAATGATGCAGACAGGGGGGTTGGAGGGTTGGCTCAGCAGTATTGTGCTTGCCTGGAATGCATGAGTACCTGGGTTCAAGCCCCAGCACCACGTACTCAACAGAGTGTCATAGCAATGAAGAAGCTAAATAAATTTGATTGTCTCCTTAAAAAAATGATGCAGACTGCTTTAATTGATCAAGTTATTCCTATTTATTTGTGAGAGCTGATGAATTTTTAATGTCAAAGGTTGTTAAGTCTGCTGTAATTTCAGTAGAGTATTGGACATTTCCACTGGAAATTCTGTGACAACATTGTTGATGTTTTGTGTGCTAATCTCAATTTAATGTAGCCTTTTAAATGACAACTAACAATCTCATAAACATAGAAT
>PVKS010052983.1:0-10556 GCA_004027875.1 Aplodontia rufa
GGTGGCAGGCTGGGGGCTCCTCCTTGGCCTCTGGGGGTGTGAGGGTGGCAGGCTGGGGACTCCTCCTTGGTCTCTGGGGGTATGAGGTGGCAGGCTGGGGGCTCCTCCTTGGCCTCTAGGTCTTGAGCTCAGACCTTCAGTCTCGTCTTCAGATGAGGTTGCACTGACTGCTGAGCCTATGTCCTGTGACTGGCCAGGCTGCTCACAGAGCCCTGTGAGTCAGTACTTTAGAAAATAAATTCTGTAATTTTCTTTTGAATAGCAAAATTTTCATAGTCTGTGTTGAAGGATTTCGTGTACTTTTTTTTTTTTAAGAGAAGGAGAAAGAAAGAGAATCAGTTTTATTTATTTTTCCATCTGGTCTTTGTTTCTCTGACACTTAGTTGTGTATGTGGTGCTGGGGTTTAAACCAGGGTCCTTGCATGTGCCAGGCTATCATTCCAACGGTTGAGCCATTGCTCCAGCCGCAGCGTTTATTTCTTAATGAGCATTTAAAATGCATCTCCACTGCGAAGCCTGAGTTTGGCCTGGCACTACCCCGTGGGCGGGAGGCCCTGCCCCACCTGCCTCCGGCCTCCAGCCTCTAGCCAGGCCTTCTTTCTCATCCTTGTCTGAGGTGATCAACCCCGGGTGTCACATAGAAAATGGGGATAGGAAGCAGCTTGTGAGGATGTGTGGGTGACAGGTATGAAGGCACTGCTCAAGCTGGACAGTCACTGACGCCTGGCCATCGTCCCCAGCTGTCCTTGTCCGTCGTTGCTCGGCTGGAGATGGCAGCTGTTCCCTGTGGGGCTCATGTGCAGCGAACAACACCCTGGGCCGCCAGGGCAGAGCGGCATCAGCGTGTGCCAGCCTACCCCTTGTCCCCGCTCCTCCCTCTCCTCGCAGACTCTGCCCCCACCTGCTCTGTCTGTTGGTGATGGGCTCCTGATGAGTGCCATGCTGTCTTAGGGCCGCACGTGCTCTGCAGCCAGAGCCTCTGGGGCAGCTGTCAGGAGGGCTGGAAGAGAACAAGCCCCGGGCCGGGCATGGCAGACCCGGGCCCCAGCCCTTGCTGGAAGATCACCGTTTGGTACAAGAGTGGAAGGCTAGCTCTTGGAGCATCGCGTGCTATCCTCCGTCTTCAGAGAGGGGGACAGGGAAAGAGCGTGGCTTGGCCCTTGACTTGTACTGTTGGTGAAGTTTCCAGGTTTAGCTCACAGGTGAGTGCTGATGGATATCTGCAGTGTGTAGCAACACAGCCCTGGACTCAGGACAGCAGCAGCCACTTCCAGGCGGGTGGAGAGGAGCATAGGGACCAGTCCACTCCTTACTGCCCCGCGCTCAGGCTGCACTTGGAGGTCGGCTCTACCGTGCCCCCGAATGCGTTCAGTGCATTTCAGTCTGCGTTCGGGCAGAGTCACTGCTGCGCCACCTACCTAGGACGCTGTCGTCCCAACGAAGACCCATCGTGCTGCTATGGTGGCGTCATGGGACCCCAGCCTTGGGCCGTCATCAGTCGACCTCCTCCTGCCCTTGCCAGGCCTTCCTGTGAGGCCAGGCGTGTTCTTTCCTGGTGGCTTCTTTCTTTCACGCTGTGTGGCCTCCTTGACTTCTGTGCATCATCCTTCTTTTCACAGAGCAGCGCGCTCCCCTTGGGAACGAGCGCCGTGGCCCACGGCTCGCCACATGGGGGCATTTGTGCGTTCTCACGTGGTCACTGCTGTCGGGTCGTGTGCACGTGAGCCTGATTCATGTGGGTGCGCATCTCATTTCTCTTGGGTGCAACGTGGGGAGTGGGACTGCTGAGCCACCTGCAGGTCTCTGCTCGATGTTTAAGGACAGGTTCCCATGGGGCAGGGCCACCTCCTCTCATCACACCCCACCCAACACACCCACTTTGCTGTGCTTTTGACTGTGCCCTCCTGGTGGCCCTGAGGCTTGGCTTTGCAGTGCCCTGGTGGCTAGCGACACATTTGCTCTAGTGCTTCTTGGCCACTGCTCCATCATCTCCATGCAAACTTCTTTTTAAAAGTCGCACAAGCAAGGTGCCCTTCAGCTCTGCCTGGCTGCTCTCCGTCCTGCAGTTTGCTGAGACAGGCTGCCCGCATCTCCCCAGCCCCTGCTCCACCAACTGCTTTGCAGCAGCTGCTCACGGGGAGGAGCGGCCTCCACCTGGCTGTGCCGTTGGTGGCACGTGGGTTCTGGGGTGTAGGTTTAACCCACCCGGTCATTGCTTCATGCCTCTGCTTTTCTCCATAGGCCTGTGGGGGGCCTAAGCTTGAACAAAGTCACTCAGCCATCGAGGGGTAGGGCTCCAAGATCCGAGGCAGACCCTGCTATCTTCTCATTGCTGCAAGCCCGGGGTCTCTGGAGAGCAGGAGTTCAGCACAGGATACCCCTGTCCTCCACGGGCTGCTTTTAAGACCTGGCTTCTTCCAGCACCTTCTTGTAGTGGGCAGTGTGCATGGTGGCAGCAGCTCGGCGGCATTAGGGGCACCCAGCTTGCTGTGCGACCACTGCCACCATCCATCTCCAGAAGCTCATCTTGCAAGACCAAGCTGCCCCTGAGCTCCAGCTCCTCAGCCCTGTTCTGCCTGTCTGACTCCCCTGTAGGCAGGAGTGGCAGCATCTGCCCTTGGCTCCGGAGCCTCACTGAGCACAGCAGCGTTGATCTAGCTGTGTTGCAGGGGGTGTCGGCACTTCCTCTTTGGAGGCTGATGAATATTCCACCGTGTGAGTAGACCACACCTTGTTTGTGCGCTCTTCAGCCACAGGTGCTGGGGTGTCTCCGCTTTGGGCTGCTATCAGCGGTGCTCTAGCGGATGCGGAAGGCAACCCCAGCAAGCCTCGTGTTCACATTTAATCACCATTGTGAGTCGAAGAGGTGCAACCGGGAGGGCTTTTAAGAGGTGATGTGGTCATGAGCAGAGTCTTTCACGGGGTTGTGGGTGGATGGGTTAATGCGTTACGTTGTCTCTAGGGTGGCTGCTTCTGGGATGCACCCTTGAGCAATAGACTCTTCACTGTCCCCACCAGCAAGTTCCCCTGAGCTGAACAACTTTCTTCTTTGTAAATTGCCTAGCCTGTGGCGTTCAGTTATAGCAGCAGAAGGACAGGACTGAGGCTGTACAGTTTTAAGGACCCTGTCTTCAGTTGTCTTCGGCACACACCAGGAGGTGGGCTGGTGACACGTAGGTGGGGCTGCTGTGCTGTTCCCCAGCATCTGCGCCACCACATTCCTACAGCAATGCACACCACCGCATCCAAGGAACACTGCTGTGCAGGACCCCTGGCTTGAGGGCTGGAGGGGCGAGGGACACTTGCAGGTTCCTCAGGCAATGGTGGGCTGGGGGTGTGTGGGGCGGGTGAGTGCCTGGCTGTCCTCACTGCTGCTGCTGCATGGTGTGGGCTCCGTCCCAGGCTGGCTGATGCTGGGGCTGCCTGCCCAGGACCTTCCTGCTCTGTCCCAGCAGCTCTGTTCAGACACGTCCTGCTCCCTGGCGCTAGGGCCACCTCTGACAGCACCTGACCGTCCTCCCCGGGGTCCTCAGGCCTCTTCCCTGAGGGAAGGCCAGGTTCTCCCACCACCTCTGGGCAGTGAAGGACAAATAGGATCTTTCTGAGCATGAGAGTTGAGGGTGGATTAGCACACTGAACCTGAAGCCCAGGCCTCTGCCCGGGACCCACTTCTTACAGCCAGACTGAGCAAGCCAAGCCCCACGTGAGAGTGAAGGTCTGGTTAGCTCCGCCCTGGGGGCAGCCACAGGCCTCTTGCTGAGGCTGTGGGTGTTGTGTGTACCTGGAAGGAGAAGCAGGGTGAACATGTCCCTTTGTCTTCTGAGGAGCAGCTCTTCCTTCCTGGGTCAGGCAGGCACAAAGCCGCCCAGATGCTTCTGCACCCCACCTCGCTTAGTCAAGGCTCAAACAGCTCTGCAGAAGGTGGGAGAGGCCTACGGGTCACCGTAAGGTCCATGCTTTATTTTTCTCTCCAAATGATGTGGGCATGGTGGGGCTGGGTGGTGGCACCTCTCAGCAGAGGGCAAGGACTCTAGGGCAGTGTGGTCTGCACCAGGTGAATGCCCTGGCTGGTCTCCGAGGAAGGATTCGAAGGGGCATGGTTCATACCTGCACTGTGCCATTTCTATTTTATTCTAACCAATCCCGGTTAGCCTCGCTTCTGCCCTGAGAGTGCCCTTCTGGATCGCTGTACGCTCTCCACCAGGGGGAAGAAATCCAGAGGCAAGGGCTCAGGTAGGCCAGACAGGTCTGGGGCAGCCTCCTGCAGAGTCCTCGGCCTCCTGGGTGCCCAGGCTGGGGACTGCATCTGGTTCCTGCCTGTATAGGTGCCACCTGCCTCCTTAGCACCCTCAAGCACCGCCTACAGGACGTGCTGACCTTCCCAGGTGGGATTATCTACGTGCAGGAAAAAGAAATGAAAAAGAAAGGACTGGGAGAAAAGGAGCGAGTCTATTTCCTTCAAGATTTCCAGGTTAATTAATTTCCCACTAAGCTCTCTGGCTGAGCAGCGGATGTCTGTGAGGCGATAGCCCTGTGCCCAGCCAGCTCCTCCTGGGGATCCGTCCCTGCAGTGTGGAGCTGACCTTTTGCAAAGATCCCCTTTCATTCCAATCATTGATTCTTTAATGGCATCTAATGATGATGTAAGGAAGAAGCCAGCTCTGAGAGCAGCACTATCGATCGCTCCTAAGGAGCAGCACTGTCCCTTGCCTGACACCCCTGCAGACTCCAGCCTTGTGCCAGGGCCCTGGGCCAGGGCACCTCTCTCCCTGCCCTACCCCTGGGCCCTGCAGCCTGGCACCCCTTCTCCAGGCCTGTTCAGCTCTGTGCAAGGGGGAGCACTCCCTCCTCATCAGCCCAAATCCTACCTGTGCTTCCCGGACACCTCTTAAATATCATTTCAAATGTCAAATAGCAGGGTGATCTTTTGAAAATATAAATCAGACCATGTCATTCTTGGACTTGAAAACTTTAATGGTTTCTGAGTGCCCTTTCAGTGAACCCCAGACCCCACCAGCCCCAGCCTAGGCCCTGCCTCCCTCTCTCTGTCTGCTTCTCTCCCTCCCTCTCTCTCTCTGCTTCCCCCCATTTCTGCCTGTCTTTGAGTGTCTCTCTTTCTCTCCCCGCTCTCTCTGCCTCCCTCTTTCTGTCTCTCTCCCTCCCTCGCTCTGTCTCTGTCTTTCTGCCTCTGACTCTCTTTCTGTCTCTTCTCTGTGTCTCTGTCTCTATTTCTGACTCTGTCTCTTCTCTTTCTCTGCCTCTCCCTGTCTTTCTGCCTGTCTCTTTTCTGCCTCTGCCTCCTTCCCTCTCTCTTTCTTTCTGTGTCTCTGTTTCTCTCTCTGTCTCCTCCCTTTCTGGCTCTGTCTCTGTTTCTGTCTCCTCTATCTCTCTGTCTCTGTCTCTTCTTTCTGTCTCTTCTCTGTCTTTCTGCCTCTTTGTCTCATCTCTGTCTCTGCCTCCTTCCCTTTCTTTGTCTATTTCTGTCTCTGTCTGTGTTTCTGGCTCTTCTCTGTATGCCCCTCTCTCTCTCCCTCCCTCCCTCCTTTTCTCTGTCTCTCCCTTTCTCTCTCTCAGCTCACTGTGTCCTAGTCAGCCTTCATCTGGCCCTCAGTCCTGGCCCCCTGTCCTGTCTCAGGTACAAGGCATTGCTGTGACCCTGCAGGGGTGGTCTCCTCCCTTCACGTGGTTGACCCTGCCTTAACACCATGTTTCTGTTTAAGCCCCACATGGCCTCAGGGAGGACTTTCTGAGCCCCTGATCTAAGGTAGCCCCCCGTGGTTGTGGCTTCCACAGGTGCCCAGGCTCTACCCCCAGAAGCTGGAAGCATGGTGTCCATGGCATCTGGGGCTTTGCAGAGGGGTTGAGTTAGCATTTGAGGTAGAGTGTCAGGGCTTTTCAGGGGTGCAGCACATCCCACATGTCCCCAGAAATAGAAGAGGAGGCAGGAGGCTGGACAGAGATGGGATGAGAGGGACAGCTGGCCTCGCTGGCTCTGCAGCAGGCGTTCTAGGGGTGCTCCATGGGGAGACCTCAGCGAGGAGACCCCAGGCCTGTGACTGTGAGAGCTGATTCTGCCTGCAGGGGCAGGGCTCTGCACACCGAGGCTCTCACCCTCGAGACCCAGAACTGTAAGCCACCATGCTGTGCAGTCTCCGCGGCTGCATTTGTGCCAACTTTTCCGGCAGCAGGGGGTGTGGTGTGGCCCTGCGTGTCTCTAGCCCTGTGGTCAACATTTCTTCCTCGTGCCCACATTCCCTGAAATCAAGGTGAAGGTTCCTTCTGACATAGATGCAGCTTGAGGACCGTGCCTGAACGAAATTCTCTGCAGACAGACAAGCCCTGCGTGAGTCCCCAGAGACTTTTGCCAGGAAAGCAGCTGTGGGCAGAAGGGCGCAGGGCTTTGAGAGGCCAAGGCGGAGCCCCACTGCATGCCCCGTGTACTCCGGGGTGGCAGGTGTGCCTTCTACTACACAGGTCTAATTCAGGGCCCCCAATCCCTGCACCCCACCAGAACGTGACCCAGGAGTGAGGCCTGCCCACCTTGGCTGCGGCCAGTCCCCAGAAGCAGTGTGAGGCCCAGTCACAGCAAGTGGAGTGGACGTGGTGGAGGAGCAGAGCCCTTCTCGTTTAGTGATTTATGTTTTCATAAAATAAGTAAACGCTTCCTTAAACTTTTTTTGTGACATCCCAAATAAGTAAATTCTTGAATGAAAAATTCTTTTGGTCAAATCCCACATTTCAACTTTTAGTTTGGAAAAAACGGCTGTTCCATCTTGGGCCACTAGGTAGGTTGCCTTGGGGTGGGGACTCAGCCTACAGCAGGTCACCTGGGGACTTGGCTCTGCTGGGCCTGCCCCACGTGCTCAAGAGGAGATTGGGGGAGGGGGCATTCCTGGTCCGTGGTCTCTGGAGGGAAACGAAGGGCCCTGTGTCCCCACACTCTCTCCTGTCTCTGCCTGGCCTTGCTCGCAGCTGTTTCCTTTGGTGGACTCAGGCAGGAGCACAGTGTCTTAGTGACCCTGGCTGCTCTGAGTTCGACGCTTTCTGCTTGGGCTGTGACTGTTGGAAGCTGTGATGCTTCTGCCTGGGCTCCTGCTGCCCTGAGCCTGGCCACAGTCCCCTGGGGCAGCCCTTGTGTCAGCCGCACTCGCCCCCTGCTGGGCGGGACTCTCTGTCGCCCACACCGCGGTGGCCTTCCTGCGGTTCCATTTGAGGCTGCCCAGGGAGTGATTTTGGGGAGGTGGAGAGGTCTGGCACATGGATGGTCTCCACGGGATTAAGAAAAGAGCAGATGGCTTGGCATTTCGGAGAGACAAACGGCGCCGCTCCTGGGAACGCAGTGCTATTTCTTCCTTGGAGAGGCTCCCTGTCAGGTGAGCCCCAGCAAATCAAAATCCAATTCTGCAGGGAGGACTTCGCCTTCAAGTGAAATCACCAAGCCGAAAGCTTCTGTGCCGTGGAGAAGGCTCCTGCTGCACACGCTCCCTGCTCTGCATTGTGCCTGAAGTGGCTGCAGCCACCAGCCCCAGGGTCCCTTTCCAGTGGACTCCTGGGCCCCTGTTAAGAGGAGGAGGTGCCACACTCTCGGTGCTCCTCAGCCTTTGGGGTGCTGCCTTCCTCCTACAGTCCCTGACTGTGGACAGGGCAGCATCGGAATCCATCTCTGTGACGTGAGCTGGGTGCATGAGGAGGATGCCAGCCCAGCCTCTTAGGGTATTTATTTTGTGTGTGCTGGGCCTGGCCATGTGAAGGCCACATCTGTCAGCTGTGGGGTGCACAGGCAACACAGTCCTGGTACTCCGTCCCCAGCAGCTGCCAGCACTGTGCAGTCATTTTTATCATGGGTGGGTCAGCCATTGTTTCAGGGAGGTCACATTCCAGGAGGGCAGCATGTGGCAATGGGCTCCATTGGGGACGGCAAACAGCTGATTTCCCGTCCAGAACCGGGCATGGGGGGCAGGGGGAATCAGAGCTGTCGGTGTTGCTAGGAGAGGGCTGGCCTCCCCCTCAGCGCCTTCTCCACGCAGATGATGTTCCTTACGTCTCTGGGCCTCCTGAGCTGTGCCATCTTTTACTTCCTCCCTGCCTGGGCAAGCCACCCTTCTGTGATTCAGGCTGAGGCCTGAGCCCATGGGCTCAAGGCCAAGCTATTCCCCTTTCTCGTAGGTGGGAACGTGAGCTCCCGAGGCTCCAAGGAGGTGGCCAGGGCAGTGAGTGGGCAGAGCGAGGCCCAGCAGGCCCTGGTTCCCAGCCTGACCCCTGTGGCTCTCAGTGCTCCAGAGCTCTGCAAGTGACCTCTGCTGAGATGTGCCCATCCTTCTCCGTCCAGCACTCAGAACCACAGCCAGCAGGAGCCTCTTGGCTGTACCGCTCTGTGGACAGGAGGCAGTTGTAGCTCTGGGGTTGGTCATAGCCCATCTGAAGGATACCAGAAAATTGAAGCTGTCTAGCCAGCCAGAATCCACAGGTTCAGGGTGGCAGAGGCAGGCGGATGTGGGCCTCTGATCCCACAGCCAGGCGCTACAGTAGGACTCACTCCTAGCAGTGGGAGCAGCCCGCCCCGGGCCCTCTCCAGTGTTACACCCCTGCTGCCTCAGTGCTGCAGGTCACTGTGGCTGTACCAGACTACAGGGGGCTGCTTGGGTTGCATGGGGTCAGAGCAGGCACTGGCCCTGGGGTGAGTCTGGGGCCACAGAGGGTGCACCCCATCTCATCTGGGCCTGCTGGGGCACTCTGGTGAGTCTCGGTTTGAGGTTGGTGCACTGTGGGCTCATAGCACTCCATATCCCAGCATGTTAGCTCAGGGCTGTGCAGCTCCGGGCATGGCTTCCTCTTTTCCTAGCATCACTTGCAAAACGGGTCATTTTGGGTGCAGCAAGTGGGGGGGTGGTGGAAGAGGGCAGTCTGGGGGTGGAGGGGAGTGTGCAGAAGGCTCCAGAAACGAGCTGTCCCCTCGTCTCTGCTCTCCTGGCAATGGCCCAGCAGCCCTCTCCCAAGCCCTCCAAGTCCTTGCCAAGGGCATGAGCCACGTGGCGCTCTGATTGTCTGGGTACCTACTTGACTGGAGGGTAAGCATCTCGCGGGATGAATCACAGTGGCACTAGATCAATTGTCAGGGTTTGGCCGGCTCATTTGAGGGGCTGGATTCATGTTCTGCCATCCCTTCTTCTTGTTGCAATTCTTCCTAAGGAATGTGGTGTCAGAATTTTAGTGCCTCATATTTCCTGCCAATGATAGCAGCACACCCGCAGAGCGGTGGTGACAGTGCTTCATGTCCTGCAATTGGATCCGCTCGGAGCCCCGGCGCTGCTGTCTTTGAAGCGGCGTCTCGGAGAAGAGACAGGAGCACCCCGGCTCATCACAGTGCGCACAGCATCCTGGCTTGCTCTAAAGCAGCTTTGGTATTCATGTGGGTTCTGCAGCTGTAATGAGCAGAACCTGTGCCTTGGAAAAGGCATTTTTAATGGAGAGGAGGGGAGACACTCGCTGCATACACTTCCGTCCCTTGTTTCCTAGGGTTTGCACAGGCGGGGTTCTCAGCGCAGGAATGCCTGGTCCTGGGCAGAGACCCAGTCTGCCAAGCCTGTTCGTTCTCTCATAAGCGTAGGGGCTGCTTGATCTGAAGGTTTCCCTCGGACACAAGCAGGGCTCTCGCGGCTTAGTTGAGGGCATTGCTCGTAAGACTTGCTTTCTCCCCATTTGCTAGTTTTGCATTCTCCTATCTGTCATCTTTTCTCTCTTTGTTCTTTCTCGGGTTAAAATACATTCTAGTTCTCCAAGATCTTACATCGGCATCTGTGCTTTCTGCACACTTCTTAACCACTTCATTTTGTAAGCTAACCCCATGTTCTGTGTGCTCCTGAGTGGGTGTGTGGAGTGGACTCTCTTCCCAGTTAGCTGTTTTTCTAACTCGGCATAAACAATGAATTCCTGCTCAGAACACACTAGCCAGCCTGGGCTCCAGGACTTTACCCACGTTACCTTATTTAATCCTCCACGCAGAACCCCCAGGCAGCTGCCAGTGCTGTCTGTCGTCAGTTTACTGATGGAGAAAGTGAAAGCAAAGGGAAGGTCAGCAACCTGATCAGAGTTGCGCAGCTCCTCAGGGGAGCAGGACTCGAGCTTTGTGGGCTGGCAGAGGTCTGGACTCTTGGTCCCCGCAGGCTGCTGCAGACTCAAGCACCAAAGGTGTGGCACATGATGGCTCCCAGCTGTTCAGCATGTCCTGGCTGCTGTCCTGGCCTTGGGATCACCGTGAGTTGTGCCTGGACCTTCACCGTTCCTTCTTGTTGTAGGTAATCTGGTACCCTCACTACCCCCTTATTGCAGAATGGCACTTGTAGGGTCCTCTGTGCACTCCTGCTAGTGCTCTATCTGGTACCCTCACTACCCCCTCTTGCAGGATGACATGTGGAGGGTCCTATGTGCACTGGTGCTGGTGCTCTGTCTGGTACACTCACTACTCCCTGGTTGCAGAATGGCCCGTGTAGGGTCCTCTGTGCACTCCTGCTAGTGCTCTATCCGGCACCCTCCCTACTCCCTGGTTGCAGAATGGC
>PVKS010052984.1:0-10558 GCA_004027875.1 Aplodontia rufa
GCCTCCACAGATGAGTGAAGACATTCAACCCTTGGTTCTCTGGGTTATGCTTATTTCACTCAGCATAATTTCTTCCATAGCCATCCATTTACCTTCAAAGGCTGCAATATCATTGTTTCTAATTGCTGAGTAAAACTCTATGGTATATATGTACCACAGTTTTTGGATCCATTCATCCAGTGAGGGACATCTGGGTTGTTTCCATAATTTAGCTATTGTAAATTGAGGTGCTATGTGCATCAATTTTGCTGTGTCACTGTAGTGTGCTGATTCTAAATCCTCTGGAAAAATACCCAGGAGAGGAATAGCAGAATCATTTTCAACTTCAATATTACTGACATCTTGAGTTAGATGTCATTGGGGGATTGTCCTGTGCATTGTGAAGTATTTAGTAACTTGTATGTACTTGATGATGGTACCGCCCCCTTGTGACAGTTTCCAGATGTAAAAGACTATCATATTTAACATAATTTGAATTAGAACTGAGAAACTTTTGTAACTTCAAAGAAAGCTCAGTAATGTTGCTGGATACAGGATAAATATAAATTAACCCTTTCCATATAGCATTAATAAACATTTCTCATAATGGAAGCATTTCTAAAAATATATCTGATTCAAAATATCTAGGGAAGAAAGATGGTGGCTGAGTTAGCTCCTCCAGTGATCATCTCCCCACAGGCATGCCAAATTGAACAGCTATTCATGTATTAAATTACCTTCATAAGGGCTGGAGCAGTGGCTCAGAGGTTATGGCACTTACCCAGCAAGTACATGGGTTCAAACCCCAGCACCCACATACATAACTAAGTGTTGGAGCAATGAAAGCCATGTGAAAAAAAGACTCAATAAAAATTGAGTCTCTCTGTCTCTCTCTCACTGTCCTCTCTTAGAAAAAAAAAAAAAAAACCTTCATGAGAGCTAAGGAAATCAGGTAAGAGGCTGTAGTGCCTACATTAGTAAAACAAAATGACAAGTATTATAGAAGGCAGGAAGGAAAGCTGCCTACATCACCCCTCCCCCAACTCCAAGCACCCAGCATGGAAAAATCTGCCTCCTGCTTATGGGAGGGAGAGAGAATTAAGTCCAAGCCTTAGTCTTGAACTGTATTACCAGGAATCATGGTAGAACCAAGTGGCAGGCAAAGCCCTATAACCCCTACTGCCTGATGACTCACCTGTGCAGAGTCTGAGCAGCTGGACTGCATTAAGCAGTCTGCTGACTGCATACAAATCTCCAGGTGGCAGAACAGGGAGCAATACTTTCCCACTAGGGAGCAGGACATGTAACCTATTACAGAGCTTTTTCTTGAAGCACCAGGTGCCCCAGAGTGAGACGAAGAACCCAGTAGAGGGGCTGAACAGGTGGCTAAGCAGTTGGAGCACTTGCAGTGCTTACTTGGCATGCACGAGGACCCAGGTTCAAGCCCTAGCACCACACACACAACTAAGTGTCCAAACAAGGCCAGATGAAAAAAATAAAACTTAATTTCTCCTGTTTAACAAAAAAAAAACCCAAAAAAACAAAAACAAAACCAAAAAAACACTAGTAGAAATGTAAGGCCCAGAGCTCCCAGACACAGCCTCTTGGTGGGCTCCAGGAGCAAGCAAAGACTTGTGCACTAGTACAACTGACTCAAGTTTCAGTCTGATTCATTTTCAGCTGAGGAGTGGACCTGGCACATACCCAACTTCTTCTGAAGACAATTCAGGTCTCTGAAGCTGTGAGATCAGCTTGGTGGGACATTGGAGGTTATAGGTATGAAATAGGAATGTGGGGTTTGTTCATCCATAGTAACTCAACCCACATCAGGGCCTTACCACAGGCCAAAAACTATGAAAGAGGTATCTGGGCCTACGTGGCCCAAGAGAAAGGTTTGTGGGGATACACTTCTCTTTGTTCATTTTATGAATATTTACAACAATAGTAAAACTATATGCAATATTAAACTGAGGTATTCATGAGTTATAATGTCTACCATTGGAAACACATAGTCAATGTATTAATATATGATAAAGATTTGGCTATACATCTATATGATAAAGCAAAGATACAACAAATACTGTGAAGTATTCCTAATAAAAATTGAGTTGGTGACATACAACTGTTTACACATACAAAATTACGTTTTATGTGTGAATATTATCATAATAAAAATGATAACAAAAATTCATACTTTGTTCTTTATATCTGTTCTAGCTATTTATATTTTAATTTTGTTTTCCCCATATTTTCTATTGGTACATTAGAGTTTTACATGATGGTGGGATTCGTTATTACCTGTTTATACATGCACACATCATACAATATAATTTGTTCAATATCATTCCCCAGCACTTCCCTCTTCCCTCCATTTCTCCCTTTGGTCCCTTTCTATTTTACTGAACTTTCTTTCATTTTCATGAGCTTCCCCAGTCCCATCTTCTTTTTCATTTTCCTCCCTAACTTCCACATATGAGAGAAAATATGACTCTTGACCCTCTGAGTTTGGTTTATTCCATTTGACACAATGTTCTCAGATTCCATCAATTTTTCTGCAAATGACATAATTTCACTCTTTATGGTTGAATAAAACTCTGTTGTGTATATATGCCACATTTTCCTTTTTCATTCATCCATTGATGGATATCTAGGCTGGTTCCATAGTTTGGTATTGTGAATTGTGCTGCTATAAACATGAGCATATATAACTACAGTATGGTGACTTTAATTCTTTAGGATAAAAACCCAAGAGTTGTATAGCTAGATCATATGGTGGTTCCATGCCTAATCTTTTAAGGAATCTCCATACTGATTCCCAGAGTGGCTATACTCTTTTACACACCTACCAAGAGTGTAAAAGTGTTCCTTTTCCTCCATATCCTCTCCAGAATTTATTATCATTTGTATTCTTAATGACTGTCATTCTGACTGGTGCTAGACGAAATCTCAGTGTAGTTTTGATTTGCATTTCCCTAATTGCTAATGATGTTGAGCATTTTTTCATGTATTTGTTGGCCATTTGTATTTCTTCTTTTGAGAAGTGTCTGTGTATTTCATTTGCCTATTTATTATTTTTTTGGTGGGAAGTTTTTTGAGTTCTTTATATATTCTAGATATTAATCCTTTGTCAGAAGAATACCTAACGAAGATTTTCTCCTGTTATGTAGGTTCTCACTTTTCATTCTTGACAGTTTCCTTTGCTGTGCAGAAGCTTTTTAATTTGATGAATTCCCATTTATCAACTCTTGGCATTATTTCCTGAGGGTCCTATTGAGAAAGTCATTGTCTGTGCCTATATGCTGGAGTGTTGACCTACGTTTTCTTCTAGGAGTTGAATAGTTGCTGGTCTAATTCCTAGGTCTCTGATCCATTTTGAGTTGATTTTTGTGCAGGATGAGAGATAAAAGATCTAGTTTCACTTTTTTACATATGGATAACCAAAATTTACACTTTATTCCTTATATCTGTTCCAGTTATTTATATTTTAATTTTCAGGGTTTTGATGTGAAGAAATTTCAGTTTTTATATTTAGATTTATCAATCTTTTTTCTTGTGATTTTTTTATATTACAGCAAAGAAGTTTTGTTGAATAATTAACTATTTACATATATTTTCCTCTTCTTGTGATCTTATTTTTGTACATTTCTTCTTAATCTATTTGGATTTGATTTTGGAGATAATATAATAAATGCACCTAAATGATATTTTTACCTTTAATAGCTAACCAAATTTCTCAGGACCACTTCTTATGCCATCTCTCCAATATTCATTGGTGTAGGCAGGTTGCTATAACAAGGTGTTATGGATTGGATATGAGGTGTCCCCCAAAGTTCCTGGGTTTCTGCAGGAATATTCACAGGTAATAAGATTGAATTATGTGAGCTATAACCTAATTAGTCCATCCTAATTTGAATGGACTGTGTGGTAACCTTATACATGATTGAAGGAGATAGGGAACAGGGGGTGTGCCCTGGAAGGGCACATCTTCCCTGTGACACCTTCCTCTGCCTTTCTTTCTGTCTCTGATATCCACGAACTGATCATCTTTCCTCTTCTGGGCTTTTTCCCTAATGGTCTGCCCAGAGCAAAGGAGTTGACTACCCGTAGACTGAGACATCATAACAATTCAAAAGCTGATTAAAACACAAGGACATCTCAAAATATATAATACTGCAATCATTTTTTAAAAGTTTCTCACTTGAATATGATATATTGAGCAACTTTCTTGGTCTCCTCCACAGAGATATTCAGTGATTCAAGACCTCCCAAAGCTGTGCCATATGCCATGTTTATTATGTGGTTTGCAAATTCTCTGTAGGACCTATCACAGCCAGAATGTGTTGTAATAAGCACGGAAGGGCCATATTTATTCGGGAGGTTTTAATGAGCATAGCCTAGAAATGATACCCATAACTCTACTTAAATATCATTGGCTTGCACTGTACGAGAAGCTGGGAAATGTATTCTAACTTTGTCAGTAATAAACAGAACCACAGATATTTGTGAATAATTAGCCAACTTACCCATACTCATTTTCACTGTTGATTTTTTACATTGATTTTTGTTGTTGTTTTGTGTGTATATGTGTTTTGTTTTTTGAAGGTAAGTTAGTTTCATGGATGTGCACAAATCCTTAATGTAGATCTCCACGTCTTCTTACATATGTATAGTTACACGTAAACACCAGTGAAATGAATAAACAACTGTTTAGTATATCTGCTTTCCTAATCAATACCCTCCACTAGCATAAGTACCATTCTGACTCCTAGCATGTGGATTTTTTTTTCTGGTTTTGAACTTCATGTAAATAGAATTATACAATGTGTAGAATCTTGGATCTGCCTTATTCAACATCATGTTTGCTTTTGCGCATACGGATAGGCTTTTTCCCCCCATTCTTGATTAACATAGTTCGTTGTATGAAAGCATCACAATGTATTTACTCATGCCGCTTTTGAAAGACATTTGGGTTCTTTCTAATTTTGAACTATTCCAGACAAAGCTGCTTTAGGCTTTCATATATATATGCATATGTGTATATATATAGAGAGACATAAATTTACCAAAATTACATATATATGTGTATATATATATATATATATATATCCTCATTTCCACTGGCTATATTCTCAGGAGTGAAATATCTGGGACACAGAATATAGCTATCTTTAGCTTCAGAAATGTAAAACACTTTCCCAAGATGGTTACTAATTTATACTTCCACCAGCAATTTAGGAGGTTCTCGGTTTCTTGCTAACACTTTGCATTTCAGTCACTTTTTGGTAAGTTTTAATTTGATTATAATTTTAAACATAAAGAATAGTTAGAAGATTTACTCAGACATCCAGGAACAGGTCTGCACTTACAGCTAAACTATGTAGTTAGGGACTGGACTGGTACTCACAGCTAAGACATGTTGTTCTGTTGGACAGAAAAATCTCATAGAATACCAACATCAGGCAATGTTGCACTGAGACCATAAAAAAAGTCAGAAAAGCCAAAAAAACTTCATAATTTTTCTTAAACACAGACCAAAATGAGGTTTGTGCAATCCACAAAACCCCAAATATCTCCTCTTCTTGCCAATATGAGGGACCTTCACTTCTTTACCAGCTATGACTATGTCCTTACACTTGTGTTCTCTGTATGGTTAAAATATGAAAAAAATATTTGATAGATTCATCATCAGGGAAATGAAAATCAAAACCACAATGAGATATCAACTCACCCCTGTTGGTATTATCCAAAATATAAGAGATAGATGCTGGCAAGAATGCAGAGAAAGGGGAACTTTTCCAGTGTTGGAAGGAAAGCAAATTAACACAGCAAATATGGCAAACTATAGAAATTTCTAAAAAACAAATAACTGAAAATATAATGACCATATGATCCTTTGATCCCTCTACTGATTATATATCAAAAGGAAATGAAATCAGAATATCAAAAAGATACATGAATTTGCACATATTTTTGTAGTACTATTTACATACCAAGATATGGAATCAATTGAGGTGTCCATCCATGGATAAATGGATTTTTAAAATGTGGTATGTACACACAATTATTCAGCCATAAAACATAAAATCTCATCATTCCTGGTAACATGAATGGAACTGGAAGACCATTATGTTATGTGAAATAAATCAGGCACAGAAAGACAATTAGCAATGTTCTAATTCGTATGTAGAATGTGAAAAAGCTGATCACAAAGAAATGAGCAGAACAGAGGTCGTTAGAGGTTAAGAAGGGGAAGGAAAGGGGTGACAGTAAAAGTATGATAATGATTGCCAAAATACACTTAGAGGGAAGGAAGTAGTTCTAATGTTTTATAGCATGGTAGAGTAAATATAGGCTACAACAATTAATTACATATTTCAGAATAACTAGAGGAGAAGAGTTTGAAGGCTCCTAACACATAGAACTGGTAATATCTGAAGAGACAGAAATCCTAATTACTCTGATTTGACCATTACACATCAGATACATGTATCAAATTATATTGTATTCTATGAAATAAATACAAATATTAGATGTAATTAAAAATTTAAAATTTTAAGTTAAAATATGTTTCAAAAAATACTCACAATATGCTTAACAATGTCTAATATTGTTCATTGCTAAATTATGGAGACAATCCAGATGTCCCTCACTGGATGAATGGATCCAAAAACTGTGGTACATATATACCATGGAGTTTTACTCAGCAATCAGAAACAATGATATTGCAGCCTTTGCAGGTAAATGGATGGTTATGGAAGAAATTATGCTGAGTGAAATAAGCATAACCCAGAGAACCAAGGGTTGAATGTCTTCACTCATCTGTGGAGGCTAGAACTAGACCCTGGCCATTGAGAAAGGAGGTCTATTATCATGTTTTAAATCCAGATAAGGTGTAATGTCATACAACCTAAGGCATTTGTAGAGATGTATTGGGAAGGGGGAGGGGGAGGGATAGGATGGGTAATTGGGGGTGGCTCTTGGGGATAAATCTAATTTTCAGAATTTATATATATATTATATTACCTCATTAGAAGCTTGTTTGATTGTTCAACAAATAAGTTTCTGAATAAAAAAAACAATGTCTAATATTGAGGAAAGTCCCACTTTCTGAAACTTTCCCTAAGTTCACACATTAAAAGACCAATCTTTAACAAGCCCTCCCAGCTGAGGGCTTGCAGTTCCCCATGGTGAGCACCCTTCCCTTCTGCAATAAATAACAGCTCTAACTCATTCAATTATGTTTCCCTGATAGTTTTTGGAGGACACTGAGTACAGATATGAATGAAATAAAAATCAAGAAAAAAACCAGAAAACATCCACATAGCTTAAAGCTGTTTCTTTTTTTCTTTTATTTTTTTAAAGAGAGAGAGAGGGAGAGAGGAAGAGAAAGAATCAATTTTATTTCTTTTTTCATCTGGCCTTCATTTCTCCAACACTTAATTGTGCATATTGTGCTGGGGTTTGAAGCAAGCACTTCAACCACTGAGCCACTGCTCCAGCCCTTAAAACTGTTGCTTAAAAACATTACCAAATTAAAGAAAATACCAAATAAAATTTTAGACTGATCCTAAGCAAAGTCAAGTCAGATATAAACAATATTGCAAAGAAAAAAAAGGGAGCATAACTACAGATATAAAAGAGAATGTTTTTTTAAAAACTTCATAAATAATTATAACAATTTTATTGCTGCAGCTGTGGTTCAGCAGTTAGAGTGCTTGCCTGGTATGCACAAAGACCTGAGTCCAAACCCCAGTACCACATACACAACCAGGTATCAGAGAAAGCAGAACTAGATGAAAAATGAATAAAAATTGATTCCCTCTCCCCCCTCACTTTAAAAAAATAGTGAAACAAACAACTTATAATAATAGCAATAAACAATATAAGAAACATCAAATTGATTCAAGGAAACAAGGGAAACCTGGATATATTTTGTTGATAAACATCAGAATGGTTGAACTGTTAATTGACAAATGTTTTCCCTCTGTTCACTTTCTCAAGAAGAAAGAAAGAGGTGGAGGTGTAGGTAGGGGGAGAAGAAAAGAGAGAAAGACAAGGAAGGAGGTAAGAAAAGAAAGGGCAATAGAGCTTAAGTAATAGATAGTTTTAGGAAATTTTAATGTAACACATAACCTCTATCTTATACATGTGAATATAAAGACTCTGAAACAACAAGAAAATCTATCAATCATATTTTATAAGATTATATTATTGAAAGAAAAACCTCCAAAGGACAGGAGTAAAAATTTTATATAGTAATATCACAAGACAAAAATTAGATATAAAATTTAATGCAAAAAGAAATGTAGCAGAATATAAAAATTAGTCCATTTTGTAACATAAAATATATCTCAAGAATGGAAGATTCAGCAATAATATGATGTACAACATTATGAGATTTTTGGAGAGAAGGTTTATAGGTAACTTTAATTGTCAATACCCATTTGTGATTTTAAAAGTTTTTGGTAAGCTAGAAATTGGAACTCAAACCTGACAAAGGATACTTCTCAAGAACCTATACCACATGTGCTGAAACATTAGAAACCCTCTTATTGAAGTTGAGAATAAGGCAGGGGTGGGTTCCTGCTATAACTGCTTCACTTACTTGTATCTTGCTAATGTAAGAAAATTAAAAATAAAGTTTCTGGGATTGGAACAGTGCCTAAGCCGTTATGGTGCTTGTCAGGCATGTACGAGGACATGGGTTTGAACCCCAGCACCACGTACACAACAAAGAGTTGGAAAAATGAAAACTAAATAAAAAATTGATTATCTGTCTCACTGTCCCTCTCTCTAAAAATAAATAATTAAATAAATAAAGTTTCTGGTAGTTTTGTGTCTGCCAGCTGCTCAGTATTGAATATTTCTACTTTTTCTCTCCAAAATCATCCTAATTAAAAAAATAAATAAATACCCACAAAAGGATATCTTAGGAAATTAAGAGACATAAAAATATCCTCTGACTACTGGAATAACAGATGCACCAAAAGCAACAGCTATCAACAGAACTGGACAGGAAGTCACAAGAGTAGCATGAGTGTGGTAAAAAACAAAGTATCTGTTATAAAAATAACAGATGTGTAAATAAATATTCACTGTCAAATAAACAGATTCACATAACGATTATATTTACTTGATTAATTTATTGTAGTAGTCCCATCGTTAGATGAACCCTAATTAGTCTACTCTAGAGCTTCTTTTAGTGTGGAAATCCTAAGAATATAACATCTATGTTTTATTTTTTCTACACTTTTACTCAGAATAAAGTTCTACTTTTGAGGTAGTCTGTGAACTTATAAATGTAAATAAAACACACTTGCACTTCCCAATTAGACAAATGTGTACTTTGTTTTTGTATGACATTGCTTTTATTATGTTTTAAGAGTATACAGCACATAGTTAAACATGAATTATGATGTTTTTGCATTAGTCTTCTTACTTTTCCACAACAAAATACTGCATATGGGGTGATTTAAACAACAGGAGTTTTCTTCTCACGTTTCTGGAAGCTAGAAGTACAAGGACAGGCGTTGGCAGGTTTGGTTTCTCTTGAGGCCTCTCTCCTGGGCTCAAGCATGGCCGCCTTCTCACCATGTCTCCCCAGGGCCCTTTCTCTGTGTGCACATGTTTCTAGTTTCTACCCACCTACTTCCTCTTTAAATATTTTTTC
Source organism: Aplodontia rufa (assembly GCA_004027875.1). NCBI lineage: Eukaryota > Metazoa > Chordata > Mammalia > Rodentia > Aplodontiidae > Aplodontia > Aplodontia rufa. Next base: position 9,650 of record PVKS010052984.1, read on the forward strand.
TTGTTTTTTGTTCTTCACTTTCCCCATGTGCTTGCTCTCTGTGCCGTTTTGTGTCTTCTGTGGTGTCCATCTTCCTGTACACTCCTTATAATTTAGTTTTTACTTGTGCAAATCAAATAACGAGATAAATATGGAAGGAGGAGAAGCAGCGATAAGAGGAAGAGGAGGAAAGGAAGAAGGGGAGAAGGGCAACTGGCATGGCCTCTATACAGATGCCATTAGGGGGCAAAAAGGAAAAAGTAAGCATAATTTACTAACATGAGAAATACGTGCTATGCAGCAGATGAAAACTATAAATATTTTAATTTTAGTCATTCTTGTGTTTGTGTGGTATATCCCATTGTAGTTATAATTTGTATTTCCTTATGCCTGAAAAACAAAGATTTAAAACTGCTTGAAAATTCCATAGGCATTCATAAGGCCCTTGGTTTGATCCCCAATTGTGCACACACATAATTATACAGGCAAATAGGCTGTAGTCCTCAATAGGGTCAGAATTGAGCTTCAATAGGAGGAAATTCATCACACTGAAATCTATTAGAAGGGCAACATTAGACACTGAAGATGCTCCAGGATCCTGCTTGTTATCAAGACTGTTAAGTCACAGCATGGAGGTTTGCTGGAGATCACAAATACTATTACCATTATCATTGTGTTTATTTTAATCCTAAAAAATACAAGAGCAATTATGCTTTTGCAAATAATTTCCTTGAGCCTCCCATTAATTTCTAGCAATGTAATGTTTTTAGTAGACAACATATTTCTTTTCTTTTTTTTTATTAGAAGTATATAGAAATACAGTTGAGGGGGAAACATTATCAAAACATTAGCAATCAATGGATATAAACTTTGTTATCGAGGGGAAAGCCAGATCATGGATGAACACCTTGGGTTTTACCTGTTGCAGTT
>PVKS010052985.1:0-10556 GCA_004027875.1 Aplodontia rufa
AGAACTGTGTCATGGCAAAGGTTTAAGAATAAAGTCCTCTAAGGCAGCTCACCTGCCCAGCGGCCAGCACTGTCCACCTCTGTGCCCTCCCCACACCCACTCTGTCGAGTTACATGAGGCTATGCCACACTTTCTCACCACGGGTCGTGGTACATCATGTTCCTGCTCACTGGGACACTCTTCTATTCCCTGACAGATGGTCACCTACTCATCTTGCAAGAGAGCTTCATCTTAGGAAAACTCCCCAGATGAAGACGCCTCCATGCCAGGTTGGGTCTCTTCTTCTGGGTCCCTCAGAACTCCTCCTGGTCCTGCCATGCCATGATCCGCTTACTGTTCTGATTTCATCCACTGACTGAGTTCTTTGAAGATAGTCCACATGTCTTCTTCATCCCCATGTGCTCAGCAAAGTCTCAGAACATAGTAGATCTCAAAAAATGTTTATGGGTTGGATGGATGGATGGATGGATGAATGGATGGATGGATGGATGGACGAACGAAAAAATAGTTGGAGAGACAGATGGACAAATGTATATACAGATGGATGATGCATGGACAGACAGATGAACTGGTGACTGATGAATGGATTGATGGACAAATGAATGGATAGATTGATGATTGAATGAATGGATGGAAAACAGAAATCTATAAGCAAAAAGTTCCTAGGTTTACTTATATCTTCCATGTTCAATAAAAATCTTTGAAAACAATCAGATTAAATTGAACTGAAAAGCTTCCATGAGGGGGAGAATCTTGCCCTTGGTACACCGACTTTATTCACGCAAACACATGAATTTATTGCACACCTTCTTGGTGCCCAAAGAAGGAAGCAGACCTAGTATACAGAAAATTAAGAACTGCCCGCAGGAAGTTGGTACAATCACCTAAAAACACTAGACACATCTGGGAGTTACACAAAAGCCAGACAGCACTCTACTGAGCAGGTGAGGCAGATGCCAAAGGAAACACAAGTGCAGTTCTGAAGGACCTGGAGAGATTCTCACCTGAGAAGCTCTGGGTGAGCACTCAAGCCCTTATGCCTGAAATATACAAAAGCCCAAAACTTTGGAGCTGACCTTGAACTCCTGGCTCTAACATTAACCTGAAACTAAATCAGCATTATCCTGGAGGCTGACTCTGGTCCCAACCCTAATCTTCGACTGAACCCTAAGTGGATCCAGATCTGGATGCAGATATCAGTCTTCACTCACAAGAGAGGTCTCAAGAAAAATCTGGATGTTAAAGAGACAGTGGGCTCAGAGACCCTCCAAGATGAGTGAACACACAGCAATTCAAACAGCAGTTCCATGGCAGGAAATCACTCAGAGCCCCTGACCACAACCAAGTCCTGTGCCCGAGATGCAGATGTCCCTAAGACACATGTCCTTTTGGTGCATCCAGAAATGAATTGAGGGTTCCCAGGGCCTGAGGTCAGAGACTGTTCCCAGATTACTTGACTTCTATTCTCTGGGTGCCCCACTACCATGAGCCTCATTGTATAGCCTCTATCAACCATTGAGCCTCAACCTGCCCTTGATGGGCCAGCTCCTGACCTGGGCACTCATGCTGCATGGGACAAGGTACTTGGAGATCTTGCTCTTGATACTTCAACTCAAGTGGGGAAAGCAAGGCTCAGTCCCTCACACATTCAATATTTCTTGACCATCTTATGTAATTCCCAAGCTCAAACGATGAATGTCCCTGCAGAAGGGTTTGGGCACCTTATTTAGGGGACAGTCCAGCTGCAGCTCCATCTCTCAAGACAGATTCACATGTGTAAGGCTGCAGGCTGATGTTTTCATTCACAAGGAGCAGTCCTGGGGGCATGACCCATGACTGCCATCTTCTTTCCCAAGGCAGAACTTCATCACAAAACCAGCCACCATTCCTGGGCTGCTATTCAATGCTACACTTAGACCTGGCACACCCACCACTAAATAAACTAAACACCTTTGCCGAATAGGTCCAGAGTCTTCATGGTACGTTGACTGAAAAGGTCTCTCTGTTATGGGCATTTCTGGCATGGGCACCCCTTTCCGAGTGGCTATATCAGAAACATTCCTTCATGAGATGCTGCAGCAAGTAGAAATGCATTTGGCTTTAAATGTTCACCCCTTAATGCTAATTGGCTCATAGTGACAAGACACCTGCTGCCTCTTCAAGTCTCACAGCCACATTCCAGGCAGAAAGACAAGGGAAGGGAAGGAGGCCAAAAGATTTATTCCTGGCAAAACTTTTTCCTTTTCTGGGAATTTCTGCCTAATCTTGCTGTTCAGACCTACATCATGTGTCTATTCCTAAATGCAAAGGAGAATGAATGGTCAAGTGATTTTGTATTCTGGTGTCTTCAGTAGAGTAAGGCAAGAAGAGATGGGCGTGGCTGGAGGCTGCCACGGATGAGCCAAGTTATAACTTCCAACCAAAGTACAGCAGCGCCTTTCTGATCTGGCAGCAGATGTGTCTTCTTTAGGAAACACTGTGCTCCTCTTTGATCTTTCTTGACCATACATCGAAATGCTCAGAGGCCAGGTGGCCTCCTGCATTTTGAAGTCTTTCTTGGGGAACCACACTAGGGATATAAGAACCCTGAGCTGTCTCCCTGTGCTCTGCTCTGGGGAGGCATGCTAAACACGCGGCATTTCTGACTTTCCTAGAACCAGGCACTTCTGGTCTTAATGCCAGCATTCAATCTTTCAGCGTGTATTGTCCCTACTGCCTGCTCTGCCTGGGCACATGCAACCACCTTACCCTCCCACCCAGACCCCCCTCCTCCAGGAAGCCTTCCAACTCTAATGTGCTCTGGAGTGGATGACAGACAGGAATTACCACATGCAACATTTCACAAACTTATTAGGACACTGAAATGCTAAGGACATTGTGAATCTCAGTGTGGGGAGTTCTGGAATAAGGTAGTGCACTTTTTTCATTTTCTTTATTTTTTTTAACAGTGCAGGGAATTATATGCCTTCACATATGCTATGCAGGCACTCTACCACTGAATCATATACATCCACAGCCCAAAGTAGGACAATTATTCATTCATTCATTCACTTATTCACTTACTAAATCATGCATCCAATGAGTGTGTATCAAGACCTGTGCTGGGTACCAGGATAGAGCAGTACACATGACAGATGTGGCCCTGCCCTCGTGGCGCTTACACACCAGTGCAAGACAGATGTGACTCCACTTACTGCGATCATTTACCACTCAATAAACATGGACTGCACCTAAGCTCCGAGCCCAAGGCCAGAGTCCACCATGATGGCTGGAACAGAGAAGGCATGGTCTTTGCAAAGAATGCTTCAAGGCTTTTTCCTTAATCCAAGCCACACAACCCCCTTCACCTTTTATTTCTGGCTTGGCATAGCTCTCACTCTCCTTCACCCTCCACTGCAAGCGAGCCATGTGCTGAAGTTGCCAAGCCTGGAGACCTGCTTGGAGCCAGACCACAGTGGTGAGGGAGGATTCACCTCCACCACCCCAGGTACTGGGGCTGATAGTTTCCTGATGCCTAGCTCCCAAGCCTGGCCCTACTAGGGGTTCCAAAAGATCCTTAGTCCCTTTAAGCAGGATTTTTTAAAAATAAAAATTGTAATTGGTGCATTATAATTATACATAATCATGAGATATGCTGGCATATGGGTACATGCACATAACACTATTTGGTCACAAAGCAGGACTCAGATGATGGCAATCAAGGATACGTTGCAAGCTGAACTCGCTGAAAATAAACTGTACTGAAGATGAGCATGCAGGGCTCTGGGGCTCTGTGTGGGGACAGGAGGGAAGAAAGCAGGATGAAACAGAGGGAACAGCTGAACTGTGACACTCCTGGTACAGGGGCATCTCTGCAGCTGCAAGGCCCTGCAGTGCTGTCTCAGGTTGGAGCAAGGGACATGCCTTTGTGCTTCCACCTTGACACCAGATGAGGTCTCTTCACAACAGTGTACAAGCTCCCTCTGCCCAGGAAGGAGGCAGAGCCTGTGACCAGCAGGGTCTCCTAGGCCAAGGCCATGCTGACAGGCAATCTCCCAGCAGTCAGGCACCCAGCCCCTCTGTCCTGAGGCAGGAGCAGGTTGCTCATGCCAGCATCCCCAAAATCCCTGACAGCAAGAAGCAGCATGACTCTGGAGAATAGGTATGGGGAGCCTTGGAGCCAAGTCCCCGCTTTTCACCCCTGCAGCTACACCCTGGGCAAGCAGGGGGACCCAGTGTCTCCACACCTCCAGGCTTTGGTGAGGTTAATCATGCCAGCATTAAGCAGAAGTCTTCCTGGAGGAGGTGACACCTAAGCTGAGACGTGAGGGCAGCAGGAGGAAGGAGCTGGCCTGACGCTGTGGAGGTTCCTGTGTACCTGTGTGCCTGGAAGCTGCACAAGCTGATGTGTCTGGACAGGACAGGGAGCGACCACACAAGAGTGGTGGGTCAGGTGAGGGGAGATGGCCTCACTCACAGACCTCATTAGAAGGGGTCTGTGTCCTTGTCACGATGGTTCATGTTTATACCATGTTCATACTGAGTTTGGTCCGCTCTGAGCAGTTTACCTATATTAGCTCATTTGACCTAACATTGAACACTGTTGCTCAGAGGTAAGGAGCATTACCAACCCAATTTATAGAAGAGAAAACCGAGGCATAGTGGGTCTAGTCAGTTGTCACTGGTCACCCAGCTAGTAAGTGGCTCCCAAGCTGTCTTGCTCCAGGGCACCCGCTCCAGGGCACCTGCTCCATTCATCATGGGAGCACCTTGACTCTGCTGACCCCCAGGCAGACAGACACCTTCTCCTCTGCCAGCCAGGTGGAGATGCACGCTACCTAGAGCTTTCAAGACTCCAAGCCCTCGAAGGCAGCTTGTCTTCCAGTGGACGAAGCCAAGGCCTGGGTGGTGGGCCGTGGGACAGGTTCAGCCTCTCAACTTTCTGGGACTACAGGCACAAGCCACCATGCCCAGTGCTTGACCTTGGGCTTTTCAAGGAGCACCACCAGCTCTGCAGTCTCATTTCCCTTACTGCATGTCCTTGGTACTCATTGGACACTCCACACCCAGGGCCTGCCCACACTACACCCCATCAGCCAGGCCCCAGGGGGCGACAACATGAATTCCTCAAAACAAAACCTGAATGAGCTCACACAGCAATTGCATAATGTGGATCACCCGAAATGTGGTTACTTCAGAGGAAGTCCTTGTCTAGGGAATACTGGAACCTTGAGAAGTAGGAGGGTGTTGCATCTGTAACTCAAACAGTATTGACAAAACTTATGAAGCGGTGGGGAAGAGAGGGGGAGAAAGCAAATGTGACAAAATGTTTACATTTTAAGGAATCTGAGTGAATCACATTGGAAATTCTTTGTGCTGTGTTTGAGACTTTCCTGTATGTTTGGAATTATTTCTAGGGACTGGGGTGCAGCAGAGTGGTCAAGTGTGTGAGGCCGTGGTTTCAATCCCCAACACCAGGAAGGAAGAAAGGAAAGGAGAGAGGGAGAGAGGGAAGGCAGAACGAAGGAAGAAAATTATTTCACTTTATTTCTTTTAAGAAACAGTGAGAGGGGCTGGAGCGGTGGCTCAGCAGCTGTGGTGCTTTTCTTGCATGCGTGAGGATGCGAGTTCAAACCCCAGCACCATGTGCGTAATGAAGTCTTGGAGCAACAAAGGCCACATGAAAAACTAAATATAATTGTTTCTCACTGGACGGTGTGAGAGAGAGAGAGAGAGAGAGAGAGAGAGAGAGAGAGAGAGGGGGGGGGGGGGGAAAAAAGGCAAGAATCAATTTATTCATATTTTTAGCTGGTCTCTGTTTCTCCAACACTTAGCTGTATATGTAGTGCTGGGGTTTGAACCTGGGTCCTCACGCATGCCACACAAGTGCTCCAACTGCTGAGCCACTGCTCCTGCCCCAATACTTCCACTTTTTATTATTTTATTTTTGGGTGGTGCCAGGGATAGAACCCAGAAGCACTTAACCACTGACCCACATCCTCAGCTCTTTTTTATATTTTATTTTGAGACAGGATCTCACTAAGTTGCTTAGGACCTCGCTAAGTTGCTGAAACTGGCTTTGAACTTGAGATCCACCACCTCAGCTTCCCCATTTACTGGAATTACTGGTGTGCTCCACCCACCCAGCTCACTTTTTATTTTAATTATTTATTTTGCAGTACTGGGATTCCACACAGAGGTGCCCTGCCCCTGAGCTACATTCCCAGCCCTTTTTGTTCTGAAACAGGTTCTCACAAAGTTGTGAGAATGGCCTCAAACTTGTGATCCTTCTGTCTCAGCTACTCAAGTAGCTGGGACTACAGGTATGAGCCACCTTGTCCAGCTAAGGAAATTATTATTATTATTATTTGCTTTGCTCTATTTATTTCTTTGAGGGGTGAGGAGGAGTTTTTTTTTTTAAAAAAGTTTATTATCTGCTTCAAAGAGTTTCCCAAAGGAGGGGGGGTGATTCATTTTCATTACACATCAACATAGATGAACACTGTTCTCATGGCTATCAAGACAATTTGAATTCAAGGCATTCAATATGTGTGATATGCTTTTCTGAAATCCAGTGTACTCATTGGACACATGAATATTCCTCGTATTCTTGTCCACATATGAAAGGGACTGGCACTTTGGCTTCAAGAACAAAATTTTTTTTTATTAGAAGTATATAGAGATATAGTTGAGGGGGAAACATTATCAAAACAGTAGCAATCAATGTATATAAACTTTGATATCCAGGGGTCATGCCAAAGCATAGATAATCCACCATGGGTTTCACCTGCTGCAGTTTCCCCCAGAAGAACTCATGTGTTAAATGGGTAGCTCGTGGAGGAATGACAACGGCTTCTGGGATGGTTCCCCCATCTAAATTTTTTAAAATCACAAATCCAACTTGTCTTTGATCTGGGTCTGGATTAATTTCTAAGGAACCATTCAGCAATAATAGCCTCAAATATTTAAATATCCCCTGAAATGGCAATTAATGAAGGGACTGCTGGTTCTAAAAATTATGCCACCAGTAAGGGAATGAGATAAGAATTCTAATTCTGGGAGCTGGAGCAGTGGCTCAATAGTTACGGCGCTTGCCAAGCGCAAGTACATGGGTTCATAACCCCAGCACCATGTACACAACTAAGTGTTAGGCAACAAAGATCATGTGAAAAACTAAATAAATAAAAATCACTTCTGTCTTTCTCTCTCTCTCTCTGACTGTCCCTCTTTCTTAAAAAAAATAGAATTCTAATTCTGGAAGCCACGTTCAAAGCAAAATATAAATAATCTCATTTTTGCAATATCTATAAATACAGTAGATGGAGGGATAAGAGATAGAAGAATGGTAAGCAAGAAGTGCATACAGAACTTAGAAATTAAATTTGCCTCTTTAGTTCAATAAATGCTCATAAGGAAAATAACTACTTGAAGCAAAATATTGGTTACACTGTTGCTGTTTAGAACTTGTTGAGAGCCAAAGAATGAATACTGATCAATTTTGCTGGCTAAAACTCAATCATTTGTCTGCAGTAGGTTACTTTTAAGTTGAACATCTATGTTATGTCTTGAAAATTCAAAACAGAAAGGAAAATCACAGAAAGCCAGGAATTTCACCAATTTATCTACACAGATGTTTGCTTGTAATTTTTGGTATCCAAAACCTTTTTTCCACACATTGCTCAGATGCCCCTCTTGGAGGCACAACCCTGGCAGTAACGAGAACCTGATTGGCGCCCAGAACTTTCACCAATTCTGCAAGTGGAGAACTTTTTCTTCCCATATGGATCAAATCCTGCTTTTTCATTCAGCTTTCTTCCACCGCTTTCTGTGGTATTCCTTGCACCATCTTTCCATGCATCTGGAGGGATAACAGTACCAAGTTTCTTTTCACATTTTTCGCATACCATCCTTCCATCTAAGGTTCCCTCAGATGCAGAAGCTGTGGCAGGCCCCTAAGGAAAGAAGTTGTAAACAATTGGCAGAGATGGGGAGGCTGGAGTGGTGGTTAAATGGTTGGAATGCTTGCCTGGCATGCACAAGGACCCAGGTTCAAACCCCAGCACCACATACACAACGAAGTGTCAGAGAAACAAACAAACCCAGATTAAAAAAATGAATAATATTGATTCTCTCTTTCTCTCTTTCTCTCACTCTTCATAAAAGAAAAAAAATGGTGAGGAATAAGTTTTAAAATCATATGGCCCTCGAGCACCCAGTACCTGCAGAGCTGGGCTGCAGGGCCCTCCCCAGAGGCTCCTTCACACTACATTTTCATGTCCTGTTTCCCATAGTAGGTTCTGGATGCCTGGACACATTGTCTGGTTCAGATCGATGACCTAGTGACATGGTATGTCTAGCTCCCTGCTCCCCAGGGCAGCATGGCACCTGGCTTCTGGAGCTCCCGATGGAATAGGGAAAAGAGGCATGTATTTAATCATGGCCCCAGAGGCAGTGTGAATGAGGCACATAGCCCAGATGCCCAGCCTTGCCACGCCTCGAGGCCATGCCTTCCTGGCCACCTATGTCCCTCTAGAGGATTTGAGAGGAAGCATGCAGAGGGAAGGGCAAGCAGCCGGGAACCAGGGACTGATGTGGGAGGCTCAGCAATGGCAGCAGGGCCTCCATCAGAGACAGCTACGCACTCAGGGGGCAGGAGTTGGGGTGACAAGAGCAAGTGTTTGGACTGGAAAGGCCCAGGACTGTCACCCTTTCTGTTCATCCAGTACTTTATTGTCTGGGCTCTGCTCCAGGTGCCAGAGAATCTGAGCCAGCATCCGCCCCACCCTGTGGAGGAGTCTATGATATACCTGGTCCTCTGTGGTATTATGAAGCAGAATAATGCAAGGAACAGACAGAAAGTGAGGGATGGGGGAAGAGCTTCCACATGACTGATGGGGACGTCCTCTCTGCTCAGTGATCTGTAAGGGAACAAGGCCACATGCACCACAAAGAAGGTGCTGGGCAGGATGGGGCTCTCCTGTGAGTCCCGAAGGGGACCTGGAGGAGCTGTGCAGATACTGGGAAGAGGGTCTTCCAAGGTAGAGAAGGGCAAGTGCAAAGGTCCTGAGGCAGGGCCCACACAGAACATACCAGTAACAGCAAGGAGGTCAGTGACAGTGGTGAGTAGCAAGGCAGAAGTTCACCCTTCAGCCTCTCTCCTGCTCCCAAGGCTGAACAACCCATCTGGGCTTCCTGGTGAAGCCACCTAGGGTGGCTGGTCAGTTAGCACACTAGCATACAAAAGATACTTGTCACTTTGAAGAGTCCAAGAATTTTTTTTAATTGCCAGGGCTCTAGCCCTCCACCATCCACCTCCCACCCTGGCACTTGGGTAAGGCAAGTGCTTTACCGTTGAGCTCTACCGCAGCCCTCATTCCAACAACTTTTAGGAGATGTGTGCCAGGAACCCAATGGAAACCAAATTTATATTTCAAAATATTGCAATGGAGGGCTGGAGTGGTGGCTCAGCAGTTATGGCACTTGCCTGGCACGTGCAAGTACGTGAGTTCAAATCCCATCACCATGTATACAACCAAGTCTCAGAGCAATGAAAGCCACTTGAAAAACTAAATAAAAATTGATTCTCTCTCCCTCTCTCTCTCTCCCTCTCTCCCCTCCCCCCTTTCTTAAAAAAAAATTGCAGTGGGCTCTCTTGCAGTATGAAAGAATCTCCGACCATCCTGAGGAGCTAACTCATTACAGGTCTTCTTCATTTTACTTATTTATTTATTTGCGGTGCTGGGGATGAAGCTTGGGGCCTTGCATCCGCTAGTTGAAGGCTCTGCTACTGAGCTGCACTCTAACCTTGGACACCTCTATACTGAGGACAACAGATGGCTCTCCTGTGGTGTCCAGGCCCTGGACTAGGGCTGGAGCATCTGGGACCTGGGGAATAAGACAAGGCCCTGGGCACTGCGAGAGCAGAGGGCAGTGGCCCACACCACCTGGATTGGAAGGTGGCTCCCTACACAGGTGAGGGTACTGTGAAGCCAGCAAGCTGACAGTCAGGTTGGGGTTTGGACTCCCTGTCTCTTTAGCAGGAAGGGAAGCTGGTTGATGGCATGGAAGCCGCTCATTTAGGCACTCTCCATCAAGCATGGTATTGTGTGCTTTTCACGTTCCGATACCTCAAAAGCAGGCCACTGTCTTGGGAAGCAGGTGTGACTGTCTTTATTCAATGGGCTCATAAACCAGGGCCCAGAGAAGTGGGCAGGGGTGGATCTGCCACGTTCTTCCATGTACCACATGGCCCATGTGTGGGCCGAAGGCCTCATGGGTAGGCAGCTGAGCCAGAGCTCCTGAGGGTGGGGTTTCCAGACACCAACAGGCAGGAGGCCACCAGGAAAGTGAAATTCACCTCTGCTCCCACCCATGCAACCCTCCTGTGTTTTGGAGCTCCTCGCCAGAGAGGTTTTGATGGGGAAGGACAATGGAAAAAGCATTTGCCTGGAATGATTGCCCAGGGTCCACTGTGGAGATGGGTCAGGCCCCTGAGGGAGGGTTCCACATCCACTTAAGCAAGAACTGGGTCTGTGGACCCGCAACCAAGTGATGCCAATGCCAGCTTCTGGAAGAAA
>PVKS010052986.1:0-10563 GCA_004027875.1 Aplodontia rufa
TTGGATTATTTGAGAGTTTGGACTTTAGTTTCTTGAGTTCCCTATATATTCTGGATATTAGCCCTCTGTCCGAGGTATAGCAGGCAAAAATTTTCTCCCATTCTGTAGGTTCTCTGTTGATGCTCTCGACTAGATCTTTAGCTGTGCAGAAGCTTTTTAGTTTAATTGCAACCCATTCATTTAATTTTGATTTTACAGCATGCGCCATAGGAGTTCAGAACGTATTTTGAAAAAAATCCTCAAATTAGATAATCTGCAAGACATGGACAAATTTCTAGACACATACAACATCTCCAAATTGATGCAGGATGATAGTGAAAGCATAAACAGCCCAATAACAGGCACTGATCCATAGAGCAATCAAAAGTCTTCCAAAGAAGAAAAGCGTAGGACCAGATGAATTCCTTGATGAATTTTGCCTATCTATGAGGGGGAGCTAACACGTCTCCTTATCAAGCTATTGTATGAAACTGCAAACATTTTTTATTAGACAACCATAACTCTGATACTGAAACCCAACAAAGATACATGGAAAGAAGAAAACTACAGACCAATATCCATGATGACTATAGATGCAAAAATCCTCAATAAAGTTCTAGCAAACCACATTCAAAAACACATTAAGAAGATAATTCATCATGATCAGATGGGCTTCATTCCAGGGATGCAAGTCTAGTTCAATATATGCAAATCAATAAATGTGATTCATTATTTACAAAATTAAGGACAAAAACCATATGATCATCTCAATTGATGTAGAAAAGGCCTTTGATAAAATTCAGCACCCATTTATGCTCAAAATTCTAGAGAAGATAGGGATGAAGTGAATTTTTCTTAAGTATGTAAAGAGTACATATGCCAAACCCTCAGCTAATATAGTACTAAAGAAAGAAAAGCTGAAAGAATTTCCACTAAACTTGGGAACAAGACAAGACAGCCCACTCTCACCATGTTTATTCAGTATACTCCTGGAGACTCTAGCCAGAGCAATCAGACAAGATAAGGAAATCAAAGGGAAAAGAATAGAAAGAGAGGAAGTCAAATTCTCCCTTTTTGCTGATGATATGATCCTATATCTGGAAGATCCAAAAAACTGCACCAGAAAACTGCTTGAGGTTATAAACAGATTTAGCAAAGTGGCAGACTACAAGATCAATAGTCATAAATCAATAGCTTTCCTATATGCTAACAATAATAGGTCAGAAGAAGAAATCAGGAAATTAGTCCCATTCATAATATCCTCAAAAAGAATAAAATACTTGGGAATTAATCTAACAAGGGAAGTAAAAGACCTCTACAGTGAAAATTTTTGAACACGAAGAAAGAAATTGAAGAAGACCTGAGAAGATGGAAAGATGTTCCATGCTTTTGGTTAGGCAGAATTAATATAATTAAAATGGCCATTCTCTCAAAAGTGCTATAGAGATTCAGTGCAACCCCATGAAGATACCAATGTCATTCTTTAGAGATATTGAAAAAGCAGTTCTCAAATTCATTTGGGACAAGAAACTCAGAATAGCTAAAACATTACTAAGCAAGAAAGATGAAAGAGGTGGCTTTGCAATATCAAATCTAAAACTATACTATAGAGCTGTAGTAACAAAAACAGCATGATATTGGTATCAAAATATGAATGAAGACCAATGAAATAAAATAAAAGACTCTGAGACAAACATCTGATCTTTAACAAATGGGGTCAAAATATAACATGGAGGAGAGACAGCCTATTCTACAAACAGTGCTGAATAAACTAGACAGCCATTTGCAGGAGGTTGAAATTAGATCTTTATTTCTCACCTTGCACAAAAATCAAATCAAAATGGATCAAGGAACTAGGAATTAAATCAGCAATCATACAACTGCTAAAAGAAAAATTAGGAGAACTCCTCCAGCATATGGGAGTTTGACAAAGACTTTCTCAACAAGAGTCCTAAAGTGAAAGAATTAAAGTCAAGAATTAATGAGTGAGATGCCATTAAATTAAAAAGGTTTTGCTCAGCCAAGGAGTTGGTCAGAACCGTCAAGAGAAATCCTACAGAATGGGAGATAATTATTGCCCTCCAACAGGGGACTGATATCCAAAATTTACAAAGAAGTAAAAAACTTGATATCAAAACACAAACAATCCAATCAATAAATGGGCCAGAGAGCTAAACAGAAACTTCTCAAGAGAGGAAATCAAGCAAACCAATGAATACATGAGAAAGTACTCTACAACACTAGTAATCAGAGAAATGCAAATCAAAACTATGTTAAGATTTCACCTCACTCTAGTCAGATTGGCGAAGATGAAGAATGCAAATAGTAACAAATGCTGGAGGGGTTGTGAGGAGGTAGGAACACTAGCACACTATTGGTGGAACTGCAGACTGGTGCAGCTGCTCTGGAAAGCAGTGTGGAGACAACTCCCCCCCTCCCCAAATTAGGGATGGATCCACCATACGACCCAGCTATACCTCTTCTGGATGTTTTTCCCAGAGGAGTTAGAATCCTCACATTACAGTGACACAGCAAAATCTATTTCATAGCAGCTCAATAAACAATAGCTAAATTATGGAATCAATCCAGATGCCCCTCACTGGATGAAAGGATCCCAAAGCTGTGGTACACACACACACACATGCAATGGAGTTCTACTTAGTTATTATAAACAATGATTTTATGGCCTTTGAGGGTGAATGGATTGCAATGGAAGAAATTATGCTGAATGAAATTAGCCAAACCCACTCAAGGGTCAAATATTTTCCCTCATTTGTGGAGGATAGAGCAAGCCCAGACTTGGGTGAAAGGAAGTCAAGCTCTAATACTAGTCCTGTCAAAGATGTAGCAGCATATAATCTAGGGGAACCATAGATATGTAGAGTTGGTATGGGAAGGGGTAGGTGTACGGGGAAGGGGAGAGGGAGGGACAATAGTGTGGGATGTAGGGAGTCAATCAACAATGTAGCATACTCTTTATCCTCTTTAGAAGCCAAATAATACTTATTCAATCATTTAATTTGGAAAATTCACAATTTTAAATATTATATATATGAACATTTATTATTATTATAGGGGTGAAATATAGAAGAATCAAGAGGCTGGGGTGTGGGTAATGTGGTGGTCACTCCGGATTAGGATCAAATGCATATCATACTGTTACTTTATAAGCATTTATGATTATACAAACACTCAACTCCTTAATTAAAAGAAATACCTTTGACCAGAATCTAACTAATCTGCCAAAAAGTATGTTAATTTGCCTTATAAAAAGAGCTACACTAAAATAATTAAGTTTGTTTGATGTTTTTCATATTTCTTATCTAGCATTATTATAAAAGCTACATGGGAAGAATGTTCAAGTCTGAAAAGATGCTTGATCTATCCTTGGTTAAATTTGTATAGGGAATATGCTATTCATAGAAACATACCATGTCTTATACACTTTATGGGAAGACTGTGGAAAGTTTTCAATGGTTTTATAATCTGTTTTTATACACAGGGAACATCTTGTAGCCTCTTAGGAAAGAATAATGTACTGCACACCAATACAAAGTTGTACTCTGCTTGGATTAAAATAACCACAGCTCCTTGGTCTCCCTCTTAAAGAGGCTTTTGCTTCCTTCTGCTATTCGTGTAATGATCCTACTATATACACTTCAGGCTACAATTTTTCAATATACATGGACAAACACAGAGCCTTGCAGAAAAGACTCTACCAGATACTCTGAACTACTTGTGCTTCAAAAAATAAACTCTTGGTATAGTTCTCCAACATGGCATTGCTTAGACAATTTTCAGATTCTAGCAGTGCAGTGAGTGAAGACTTTCAGGACTTTTTTCAGTCTGGAATTGATGGACTTCCAAAAATCCAATGTTGGTACAACAGCCACATTAATAATGAGGAAATTTGTTTGGATACAGTGGTGCTGTAATCTCAGTTACTCAGGAGGCTGAGCCAGGAAGATTACAAGTTCAAGGTCAGTCTGAGCAACTTAGCCTGATCTTGTCTCAAAATAAAATATGAATGACTGGGGATGTAGCTCAGTTCTAACACTCCTAGTTATAACCTCCAGTGTCACCACCAAAACTAGCTAACTAACTAAATAAATAAATAAAGACATTTAATTAGGGCTCCTTTGATTTGTTACTACCTTTAATATTCTACTTTCTTTTGAGGAAGGGATTCAGTTTTATTTAGTTTTTCATGTAACTTTCATTGCTCTGACACTTAGTTGTGTACATGATGCTGGGGTTCAAACTCACATCCTTGCCCACACCAGGCAAGTGCTATAACCACTGAGCCACTGCTCCAGCCTCTCAATGTTCTATTTTAATGGATGTACACAGAAGTTCCTTTTCATTCATCTTAAGGTGTTTTTATCTAATCCATTTGATAGACTATATTTTTATAAGCTGAAATAAAACAATTTAAAAGGGTATTTAATTGTCACTGATTTCTCAGTTTTGAGAAACAATTCTTTATATTGAATCTTTTTACTTTTCATGCAATATAAATGTATATATTGAATGAGAACCTATCCTCTTTTTTATCAGTAGACAATTTAACCAATACCATGCTTGGAATGTCATGCTTGGAATGTCATGCTTGAAATGCAGTGCTTGAAAATAAATCTTGTTTAATCAGGTATGTGAAGACCACTGATATAGAGTGTCAATTTTATGAGAAGCCCATGAGTTCAAAGCTCCTAAGAGAACACTGTCACAGCACTTGGCATGGAGGATTCTAGTGTCAGAGGTGAGAAGGACACTCCTGGGCAGGCTTCTCCTGAGCAAATTTTGGGAGCCTCAAAAAGAGATACATTTATCCAGATTTATAGACATTGCAGGTAAAAATTTAATTTCCTCGATTCAGGTTAAAAGGGCAAAAAATAGATAGTTAAAAAATTGAATCAATAATTTTTATGAAAATTTCCATACACAAGTTGTTGATCATTTTGCACTAATAGTTGCTCAGTTCTTATTCTCGACTTGCAAAGGAAACTCAAGACCTATAGAATAATTTATGTTCTTGTTGCACTGATGTAAACAATCAAAACAAACATAATAAAACCAACTTTTTTGTTATCATATATTATTGGAAGATAATCCCAAAGGGGGAGACTATTAGAAAAATTAACCAAAATTTAGAGACAAAGGAGATTACTGGGTATATTTTTTGTGTAATATTGGGCTTAATCTCTTGACCTGTGTACTTTATAACTTAACAGGTACAGATTAATTTTAGAGTGCTGTCACATTCCCTTATTAATTAAAATATTTCACACATGCTGAAGAAAGGACCTTAGAAAATAGCTAGTCCACCATATAAACAACAAGAATACTGGAAAAAGCTGTCAAAATAAACTTTTATACAACTCTTGAAAATAACTAAGTTTGCAATAATATGCAATAAATAAGGCTGAATTTTGACAAGATTTGAGCATTTTAGCTTGCCCTAATCTATGTCTCTATCTCTCTCTCCCCCAATCCATGGTAGCCTTAAAAATTGACATCCTTGAACCTAGCATCACTGTGATGCAGGGTGCAGAATGAATTTTATACTCCACAGAAGTTCCACATCTAGAGAATTGTTACTATCTAACCTATCTGGAGGTCTACTGAAAATCTGTCTCTTAATCTTAACTACCACATAAAGGCCCTATCTTTAAATAGAATCACATGGGGATTTAGGACTTTGACATATGAATTTGGGGAGATGCAATTTAGTCCATAGAACATGTGCGCAATTTTCAAAAGACAGCTGTTGATATTTGGAAAAGTAGACTTTGGACAAAAATTGTTACAAGAAAACTGAAAATATTTTATAATGATAAAAGGTCAATCCATCTGGTAAATATTCAAATGTAAACATACATACACTAGCAACAGGTCTGTAGAATACATAAGGCAAAAACTGAGAGAAGTGAAGGAAGAATATGGCAATTCAAAGGCAATACCTGTCTTTGAATGGAGGATAGAGCTGTTGGTTAAGAATTAACAAGAAAACAGCACACTTAATACTATAAAACAACCAGACCTAACAGCCATTTATAAATCATTCCACCAACAAGAGAATACACATACTTCACAGGTGCACATGAAATGGTCTCTAGCATAGATCATTTGTTAGACAATAAAACAAGCCTCAATAAATCTAAAAGGATTTTATTCAAACTAAGTGTGCTCACTGACCACAATTTTATTTACTGCCCATAATGAAATAAATTTAAAAATCAGTAAAAAGTTAATTTGGGATTTTTTTAAATGGGGGAAATTAATAAATTCCCTATGTCCTAGCTGACCACAGAAGAAATCACAAAGGTGTATTATAAAATAAATGAGATAAATATTAAAACACAATATAACAAAAGTTATAGAATAAAGCTAATGCAATGCTTAAAGGAAGACATATATTACAAAGAAGAATGGTTTCAAGTCAATAATTTAACTTTTCAACATATGAAATTAGAAAAAGAGAAGCAAATGAACTCTAAATGAAGTAGAAGAAAGAAAGAGTGGGAGTAATAGGAAAAAACAGATAAAATCAGCTAAGCTAAAAATCAGTTCTTTGAAAAAAAATCTACAAAAGCGACAAACCTAGACTGATCTAGAAAAAAAGAAAAATTCAAATAGAAAAGCAGTAATACAAAAAAAATCACTACCTTACAGAAATAAAAAAGAAACATAAAGCAATTTAAATATTATCAATAAAATTCTCTGCCAACAAATTAGATAACTTAGATGAAATGGACAAATTTTTAGAAAGAATTCCTGGAAAGACAAAATCCTGGAGTTCCTAAAATTGACTATAGAAGAAATAGAAAATCTGAAAAGACATATAATGAGATTTTATTAACAATTTAAAAAATCTCTTACAAAGA
This sequence comes from Aplodontia rufa, assembly GCA_004027875.1. NCBI lineage: Eukaryota > Metazoa > Chordata > Mammalia > Rodentia > Aplodontiidae > Aplodontia > Aplodontia rufa. The sequence continues at coordinate 6,864 of PVKS010052986.1, forward strand.
AAAACTCAGGCTCAAATTGCTTCACAGATGAATTTGCAAAGATTTTAAGTGATATGAACAATAATTCTTCATACTATTGAAGAAAAAGGATGAGGAGGAATAGTTTTCAAATCATTCTATGAAGCTAATCATATGCTGATTCCAAAATTAACAGACAAGAAATGAAAACCACAAACTAACATCCCTTATGAATGTATATGCAAAATTCCTCCACAAAATACTAGCAAATCAAATACATCAACACATAAAAAAATTATACACAATTACTATATGGGATTTATTCCAGGAATGCAAGGTTGATTTAACATGTGATAACCAACTGATGTAGCACACCATATCATAGAATAAAAGACAAAGGCCACAAGAACTCTAAACCCATTGAATAGTTGAACTTACCTAGATGTATGACTTTGGATAGCAACTACATGTTAATGAGTTCCTAATTTAGAGGGCAACATTCGGTGTGGTGGATATGTGTGGTAGTGTATGTGGATTATCATAGGAGTAATCTTCCTATAAGTAGAAGTTATTCCATTGCTTCTTGTCATAGGTCACTATGTAGTTCTAGAAAACCAGAGTCCAGTGATGAGAAAGATGGGACAGTTGTTGCCATATCTTAGTTCACAGCTGAACTTGGACCTTTGAGCCTTGACTCTGGATCTTCACTCTTGGACCTCGGTACCTTAAGCTGTTATAGTCAAAGCATTGCTGTGCTTTCTTTAGAAAAACCAGTAGAACCCCAGAAGCTTGAGTTTTTTGGAAGATTCTGTTTAACACTAGGCAAAATCGAAGTCTGACCTTGATAATCATTGACAGGCTTGGTGCTCACCCTGTATTGACCCTGTATTCTCAGCAAATAGCATCATCCATGGTCCATAGGAGTGTTCCATATGGACTATATGATTGATGAATGTTGACTGAAAAGATGAACATAAAACAAAGTCTTCTCTCATCATATTGGACACTAAAGTTTTCTCTCTTTTTTTTTTTTAAGGTTAGTGCATGTTTTCTACCCTTCCCTATCTACAGAGTTAGTGGGATAATATGTAAATGAGCTCTTCAGGACTAAATATGTTATACTCAAATTCATTGTTTTTATACCACTTTGTCGTTTGTAGGATTAATAGTGCTTGTAATGAGACTAGAAATTATTGTTTGGTAAATGTACTTTGTTAAAACTTCTCAAGAAAATGATAAGAAACTGTAAATTTTTCGATATCAGGTCTTTGGTTAATGATCATGCTCAGAATTCTTCAAATTCTTAATAACTTAGTGATATATAGACCAAAGGGTGATTTGGTTGGTTTTGTTGTAGCCAAGAAAATTGATTCTGTTCACTATTTAGAAAATAAGTGAATGACTGAAATTCGTGCCAAGAGTTCTACATACATTTTCTCATTTAATCTTCCAACAGCTCTCTGGAGTACTTTTTATGTATATATTAAAATTATCACATATCGCAGATATTCAACACGATCCAAAATCCTGACAACTTCTGCCAGGAGACTCCTATAATCTCAGTACAAAGAAGACTGTTAACTTTAATAACTCTGCTCTTGTTCTGGGCCTTCTTGTAGATGAAATAAATGTAGCTTCAAATATTGCATGTAATAATCTATATTTGTATTTTAAAAACCAAGAAGAACTAAAGTTTACTTATGAGGTAGATTGTTGTGGACGGGGGAGATAAGATTTGAATTACCTTGAAGTCATGCTTTCACTTTGAAATAGGTCACTTTCTGTTAATGCTTGCTCTCCAAAGGACAGTTCAGAGAGGGGTAAGCAGATCAAATCTGCAGGTTCCCAGACCACACATGATCCTATTGATTCAGTATTTAAAATAACCCTTCCTTTGTTAATTCTTCTTGGTGGTTCTTTATAAAATGAACTTGGCATTGTTCTGAGTTTAGCATTATCATAGGATGACTCTGTTCCCACGAAAGGGCTGAATTTTTTAAATTAAAAAATTTAGTTGTTGTACAATCAAAAATTATCCAAAGTAACAATATGATATGTATATATTTTTAAATGAGAATTACCCTGTAGATCCCTCCCTATACTCCCTCCTCTCCCCTTCCCAATGATCCCCCTCCCCACTCCTTACCAATGCATATCTATGAATGCCCTAGATTACGTATTGCTATGAAAGGCTGAGGTTTGAGAACATCAGAGTTGAATTTGTAGATGGTACAGGTTCATTAAGTAGCTAGGCCCGACTTCATGCTTTGGCACCTGCCAATCTTGGCCTAAAGTCTAACATAAAAGAGCTTTCAAACAGAATTACGGATAAATACATAATTCCTTTAGAAGTTGTCATTCTTTTGACACTTGAATATATGATTTGCTAATAAAAAAAGATTACGTACTTGAAATAGCCATGTGAGTCATGCCTACTAACATGATTATACCTGGCATGTGAAAATTAGTTTGACCTTTTCATAGAAATAAGTCACCTATAGTACTACCATTGTTCTGTGGTACATCATCCTCCAGATCAAAGAGAACATGTCACACAAAAACACATAATTCACATTATATCTATTGAGTTTCAAGTTTATTTTATTTAATGCTTAACTAGATAATAATGATCATAGTTTTCAAATCAAGCAGTATAAAGCTTCACTGAGAAGTTTGCCATGAGTGTCCCAGAACCCATCTGCTTCCAGAGGTAACCACTTCCTGTTATTGGGTTTCCTTTCAGAGATTTTTAAAATTAATATTAAATTAAGACAAATACATATTGTTACTTTTATTCTTTGCTACCCAATAGTAATCTACTATTTTTATAGATTTAATAATATATCTTGAAAAACTTTCCATCTTGGTATGCAGAATACTTCCTCTTAGTTTTTACAGCTGTACAATAGTATTCTATGGTATTGCTATGTCTTTGTTACAAAATCATTTGGGCTATTTCCAATCTTTTGTTATTCTTAATCATGTTGCACAAATGAATTTGTGTGTGTGTATATATATATATATATATATTATTTCATATGTTGGACAACTTTGGTAACTGTATGTATATTCAGCATATTTAATAACTAAAGTGTGTCAAAAATGAGATTTCTAGGCCAGAGTGCACATGCATTTTTTTTTTAAGAGAGAAGGACAGTGAGAGAGAGAGAGACAGAATCAATTTTTTTTTTTTTTTAGTTTTTCACATGGCTTTCATTGGTCTGAATCTTAATTGTGTACGTGGGTGCTGGGGTTTGAACCCGTGTACTTGAGCATGCCAGGCAAGCACTGTAACCTCTGACGCACCACTCCAGGCCCCTGCACATGCATTTTTAATATTAATCTTCATGGCTAAATTGCCTTCTGTAGGAGCTGATTCAACTTATTATCCCCCCAGCAATGGGTGAAGGGGGCATATCAAACTTCCAAATACTTTATCCCAGTTCATTGTTTTGCCTTTGACTTTATTTATAGTTTTGTTTAACATCTACTCTAATTTTCTTTAATTCTTGACACATGAAGTTCTTTTTCCTATATAATCAAACTTTTTAATCTACTTTTTATGGCTTTTAGATTTAAGCCTTTTGGTGTATTTTCTTCTAGAACTTTTCTTCTTCTATATGAAATTTAGAATTAGATTTTTTTTTTATTCTAAGAAAACATGTTTTACTGGGTGTGGTGACTCATGCCTGTAATCCCAGCAGTTTAGGAGGCTGAGGTAGGAGGATCCCAAGTTGATAGC
>PVKS010052987.1:0-10556 GCA_004027875.1 Aplodontia rufa
GCTATATAAGCCTATAAGCTGTGTATAGATACACAATTGCAAAATTGTTCTATAAATATGCTCCTATTTTTAAGCATGTTTTTGAACTAAATGTGATAATAGTATTTGCAATGACATAGTTATAAAATCTTAGAGTGTACCTTGTTTTAACTTGGCTACAGTATTTGCCTCTTCCTCTCTCTTCCTCCCACCTCCTTTTCTTTTTAGATATACTTGAAAATAGGATAGATATTAACATTTTTACAAAAGTATGCAGTGTACTTATTCTAAGTAGTATACTTATTCTAATTCAGCCCCAGTATCCCATACCTCCTTGATATGAAAAAATGTTCAACATCTCTAGCAATTAGAGAAATGCAAATTAGAATTACACTGAGATTTCACCTCACTCCAGTTAGAATGGCAGTAATCAAGAACACAAGCAAAAATAAATGTTAGTGGGGATGTGGGGAAAAGACTACACATATACATTGTTGGTGGGACTGCGAACTGGTACAACCACTCTGGAAAGCAGTATGGAGATTTATCAGAAAACTAGGAATGGATCCACCATTTGACCCAGCTATCCCATTCCTCATTATATATCCAAAGGACTTACATACTACAGTGATGAAGCCACTTCAATGTTCATAGGAGCTTAATTCACAATAGCTATACTAGGGAACCAACCAAGGTGCCCTTCAACTGATGAAAGGATAAAGAAAATGTGGTGTATACACACAATGGAGTACTATTCAGTCATAAGGAAGAATGATATTATGTCATTTACCAGCAAATGAATGGAACTGGAGGATATAATGCTAAGTGAAATAAGCCAGTCTCAAAAAAACAATAGTCAAATGTTCTTTCTGGTTCTCTCTGATATGTGAAAGCTAACTTGAAATAAGGGAAAGAACAGAGGAATAGTCAAAGGAGAAGGAAATAGAAGAAGGAGGAATGAAATAGGGAAAGTTAATGGAAGGAATCAGACTCAACTTTCTCATTTTCATAAATGAACATATCATAGTGAATCTCATCTATATATATATATATATATATATATATATATATATATATATATCAATGTATATATCAAGTCACTAAAAGAGGAAATTTAGTAACCAAGAAAAATGCATCATTTTAAAGTAAAGAATTCACATAATTAAATAATATATAAGCTATAGATATTCATAGATGATTAAGAATAGGACAAACTGACTTATATATTGTAAATAAAGTAAAATATGTTTAAACCTATTAAGGGATTTTTGGAAAGAAAATTTAGAAACCTGTAAGAGAAAGAACATATGTGTAAAAAGTAACAGAAAATCTCAGGACAGTGATTACTGTCATTGAATCACAAATATAATTGAAGAAGTTTTAACAATAAATTAATATCTTAATTTTGTTAAATATTTTAAAAATACTTAAACTGTTTTTAAGTGAAATATTTTGTAGAATATTTGTGATAAACAAGTTTTAGAAAATGAAATTTCAGATCCATAGTTACTGGCAATAAATACTTTCTTCCCTGTCTGATTTTCTTGTTTCTATTGTTGATATAAATAAATTTATACATCTCAAACTATTTTTGAAATATTCATATTATTAGCATTTGCAAACATCTGCAATATGCAAGAAATAGAATGCTCATTTTATATCCATCTACTGTTTGTAGACATTTGGCTTGTTCCACATTTTGGCTATTTCAATTAACACTGAAAGGACTGCTCTTTGACATGTTGATATCAATTGTTTTGGATATATACCCAAATGTCTATATCTTTGGTAGCTCTATTTGCTAGTTTGAGAAACATCCATACTGTTTTCCATAACATGTATAATATTCTGCCAATAATATACAAGTGTTTCAATTTCTCCACATCTTCACCAACACTTATAAAATTTTAATAACAGACATCATATGAAGTATAGTTATTATATCATTGTAGTTTTGATTTGCATTCCCCCAATGATTAGTGATTTTGAGTACCTTTTTCATATATTTGGTGATCATTTGTCTACCTTATTTGAAGAAATGTCTATTCAAGTCTTTTGGGATTTTTTAATAAATTAATTTGGAATTTGGGGAGTTTTTTTGGTAATGAATTGTAGGAGTTTCTTATATATTTGGTATATCAGATAGTGTGCAAATATTTTCTCCCATTCCACTGGTTGCCTTTTCACTGATTGTTTCATTTACTCAGCGAATTGTTTTGGTTTGATTTAGTCCTACTTATCTATTTTTATTTTAATACTTTCACTTTTGGTGTTATATTCAGAATGCTATTGCTAAGACAGATATCAATAAGCTTTCCTCTTATGTTTTCTTCTAGGAGTTTTACAGTTTCAATTGTATATCAGTAAAGATTTTTTAAAAATATGATGATCTTTTGATGTATGCTTGATAAAAGCATTGTTACTTTTTGCTGTGAAGTAGATCAGTGGTCAGCAAACCAAGAAGCATAGGACTAATCCATCCTGTACCTGTTTTTGTGATTAAAGTTTTATTGGGACATAGCCATACCTACTTGCAAGTGTATTGTCTTAGGCTGTTTTCAAGCCACAGTGGAAGAGCTGAAGAGTTAAAACACAGATTGCGTGGATCACAAAGCCTAAAATATTTCCCACCTGGCTCTTTACCAAAGTGGATTTTTAGAGGAGATTCAGGGTCAAGTAAGGGCAAGAAGATTGAAGAACTGTTCTGGGAAAAGTGAGTGTATTTGGGCATTGTTTACCAAGGACAGACATTAAGGTTGGAAATATCTGTGGGGTCAATCTCCAGATAGATAGCTTTGAAACCAAGATTAAGGGACATGGATTCTGTTATAAAGGCAATGAGCACACAGTGAAAGTTTCTGAGTGACAAAATGGCATAATCAAATGGACAATTATGCAAGAACAAAACTTTCTGAAATATGGGCAGGGGAAAATGTACTATTACTGATTCTTAATGAGTCATGATGGAGATAGAAGGAATTTTAAAGTATTTTCAAGGTCAAATTGACAAAATTTCATGGCTGAGTATTTGGGAAGATAAGAACGAAGGTATACTAACTTTGATATTTGAGACTGGCACTACCATTGAACAGATAGTGGGAATTTTGGATATGATGTTGAATTTGAGGTACCTGTGATAATTCTTCATGAAACTGTCCATTAGTTGGTTGGAACTAGGGGTGTGGAGCTCAGCCAAAACATCAGTAGCTGCCTGTTTGTACCCTGATGCTTTCACCTTAAACCTGCATTTGTCTGTATAGATTGATGAAGGGCACAGGGATGAGTTTAGCATTAATAAAAATTGAGAGAATGCAATTAAAAAGTGCAATCCTAATTCAAAAATTGTAAAACGTTGACCATTTTTGGTGATATTACCAGTGGAGCAAAATAGGAAGTGAGGGGAAACATTGCCTTACATGGAACAATTTCTTTCTTTTTTTATTAAGAGAAAGGGAGAGAGAGGGAGAGAGAGAGAGAAATATAGAATCAATTTTATTTTGATTTTTTTCATCTGTCCTTTGTTTCTCTGACACTTAGTTGTATATGTGGTGCTGGAGTTTGAGCCTGGGTCCACACACATTCCAGGCAAGTGCTCCAACTGCTGAGCATCCACTCCAGCCCCTACATGTAACATTTCATCTATTAATGCGAGTTATTCTGTTTTGAGAGATGAACTATAAATCCTTCATGAATAACAATAAAGGGGATCCTTTATCACACAGAAGATAGGAAGTGATTGTAAAAGTGCTCAAAAGTGCTTCAAGTTGTAATTTTATGAGGGGCAGTGAGAGAGAGAGAGAGAGAGAGAAACAATTTTATTCAGTTTTTCATGTGGCTTTCCTTGCCTTGACACTTCATTGTGTTCGTGGTGCTGGGGTTCCAACCTGCGTCCTTGCGCATGCCAGGCAAGCACCGTAATCTCTGAGAGACAGCTCCAACTCCTTATGTCCTATTTTAATCAAAGGTCAGATATTATAATCTCCCAAATGTACCACAAAGAGCAAATTTGTCTTTTCCATCATATTTTTAGGTGGTAGGCATTTGGAAAATACTCAATAATGAATTAATGAAATATTTGAATAATCCCATAGGCAGTAAGAATGTTGTATAGCAACATCATACTAGTTAATTTCAACTATACAAAAGCAGAATAACCCAGGAACTGAAGAATCATATCTTGTTAAAACATAAGTAACATGCATATGCTATTTGGATAATTAATATTAAATTAAATTCTATAATAAATATAGTAAGTGCTATAGAATCCAAGGAAAGAAAGAAATGAGTTTGGGCTCAAAATTTAGTGAGTTTTTTTTATTATGGGGATATCAGTTTTTAAAATGTGGAGACAAAATTGAAGGAAGTGAGAAACATGTAGACCTTACATCATACTCAAGTAAAGGAGATATGAAACAGCCTAGTAGAGTATCTCAAGCACTGAGCTATCCTAGAGATCTGATGTTGTATTATGTCAGCTTGACTTACTCAGAAGTTGCATATAGGAGCAACCTGCTTATGTAGTAGAGGAACTGACAGTTAGAGAAGACCTCAGGTAGTTTATGAAGTCTTTGAAAAAATAGCTAAACAGTCTGAATTTTTTTTTGGTGAATGATTTTGATTTATTGAATAAAACAAATAAAAGCAACTTTCACAGGAATAAAAATTTTCTTTAACAGTCTGAATTTTAACTATTAGAGCACTGAAGTGGCAATGAAAACAATTTCAGGAGAGGTTCACAGAATAGTTCTGGCTTTGTGATACCATAGACTGATTAGTGTATTAAAGCAATTATTGCCATATTTTTAAAAGAAGAAAATGGCACAAATGTGTTCTGATAGAATTAAAATAAGTTGGAAGTGGAGGAAACACAAATTCTGTTTATATATCTTAATTTACATGGACACATCTGTGTCATAAATATTTTGGTGCTAAATTATTTGATGCCCAGGATGGGTTGAGAATATAGTTTACTTTTACAATGTTAACCTAGCATATGCAAGGCCCTGAACTCAATCCCCCAGTACATCAAGAAAAGTACCAAGGGTAGAATATCACAGTAGTTGCCAGATCCTGCTCTTCTCACCTTTTAGCCACGTGCTCTGTCTGTGATTCATTCCAAATTTGCTGTCTTCCCTAGTAATGAATTATAATTTAAAATTTTATCCAGTGAATTAAATAAAGAGCTGTAAAGCGCCTCCCTTTAGCTCATCAATAGTGCTTACATCTGACACTAAGAATTTTTGTATTATTTTTCTTTTATAATGAATTATAGGGATCTTTTTTCTAGTAGTTTCCAACAACTGGTATAAACTCGGTGTCAAAAGTGCAAAGGAATTTTAAGCTCCATATAATGTTATTGTTAAAGTTTTAATTTGGATCAATTCTCTTGTCAGTTGTCACACCCAATTAAAGTTGTGCCTTATCACATGCTGAAAGAGAAAATTAAATCTGAGGTACAAGATGATGTAGCTCCTTGGGAAAGGGTATCAATGCGTCGAAATTCCAGCCATTTTGAGCTCATTGGTCGTTAATTTTTATATCTCCCAGGAAGCAGAGTAGCATTCACTGAATATCAAAGATTTGTAAATGGTGTCAGCATTTCACAGTTCTCTTGAGGAAGCATGAAAGACTATTTTTAGTGATAGATGCCTTTTTGTTGTTCCTTTTTTTCCCATTGGCATTCTTGTGAAATTAGTTTGAAATGTATTCATTTGAATTAGCCTTTCCACCCTTCCAGAATTATCCTGAAAGCCTAATCCAGATCATGGCATTCCTAAAACCCATCCAATGACTTGTCACTTTTCTTAGAGTGAGACTACTTAAAAATGACCTACAAGACTCCACATGATCCAGATTTTCATTTCCACACTGACTCCCTTCCATCCTTTTCTCAAGTATTATCTCCTTGACAGTTTTTCTGAACATAGATGTAATTTCATCTTTAAAAACTCAATACTCTCTGCCTCCCTTTTTTTATCTACTTTCTAAGTCCTATCTCTGCCTTATAGGCTATATATTTTACCTGTGTACCTTTGTATTATTTGCCTTTGCACAACTAGAATATAAATTCCATACGAGCATAAACTTTTGGAGTTTTTTTGTTAATTTCTAAATATATTATATCTAGAAAAGTGTCTGATACAATGTGAGACCTCAATAAATATTTACTGAATGGATGAATGAAATTTATACTGCTGTATCTGTGGAAGTTTAGTGTATACAATTCTTCCATTTTTCTGTCCTCCTTCCTTTCATCCTTCTTTACTTCCCAAGTGGGGTTGGAGAACAATAAGTTCTTAGGTCTGCCTATCTTTTTCCAAGTTTATCAGTTTCACAGAGACTCTCAGAAATAACCAAAATGGATTGGTAATTGTGTTAATTATGCCAGAAAGAATGCCTATCCTGACCTTGTAGATATCTGATTTTAGAAGGATGAATGCTATAGATTTTCTTAAGGTTTTTTTCATGTTTTAGAGTATATAAAAGGCCAATCCACTGCTTGTGTACAAAAGATAGGATCTCAGAACCTGTGTATATATTTATTGTTGCATTTCCAATGCCTTCCTTGAAGTCTGAAACCTACTGAGTATTCAAGATCTTTGATGAAAGAAAGAAGCCTAAGATGACTCATTTTATATTCCCAGAGTCCTACCAATCTCACAAGCTGAGCGTCTTCCTCACTTGAAGCAAGCAGAACAGAAGTGGTTGGTGGCCAGTTTTAATTCCATCTTTGGTATTTAATTTGCACAAGTGGTCAAAGAGTACAACTTCCTTAAAAAAGGTAAGGAGATAACTTTCTGTGGAGATCTACCAGGATGCCAAAGGTAAGAAGTAAGATAATCTCTTTGAAGTTTAAATAACTCATTGCATGCCAAGTATGGAACGTCAGAGAGGATGTGGAATATAATAAGGCCCATTCTGTGGGACCTAATTAAATATGGCAGGTCGTATAATTTGTATTTTATAAGGGAGAATCTTTTAATGGGCCCTTTTTATATCTCTTGGTTGTTCCTTTCTTCCGTTCCATCACAGGTTGCTGCTCAAGCATCTCTGGTCATTGCTAATTATCTGTTTGATTCAGGCAAAAAACGTTCTGACTCTCAGTCTGCAAGCAACCTTGGGCAAAATAATTCACAAATATATTTACCATTAGTATATTTCCTCACTTCCCGTAATCACAGTTGCTTGGGGATTTAATACTTTTCATTGCTTGGAGCTCTTTGATCCTATTCATCCCTCCAGATTTTGAGCTTTTGACTTGTTAACATCTCTGGGTCCTGGTATTCTTATCTAATCCAGGGAATCTTTTCTAAGGTCATAGAATTAAGAATTTATTAGCCTGAATTAGAATAAGACCCCTAATTTTTTGAAACATAATGACTATAAAAGTATTTTATCCTAATTTGTTCCAAAAAATAGGTTTGTGACAAAATCCATATAGTGCAACAATGTAATATATTGAAAACAATTGATGAAGATTTGAGATGGTAGACTAGAGTATTAATGTATGCCTCACTCTAGATTTCTTTCTAAAATAAGATGATTAAGATGTCAAGAAAGAATAAAGCTATAAGGGTGAAGAAGATGTGAGAGGAGACCACCAACACATGAGAAATTTTAAAAATTGTTTTGGGCTGGAGCAGTGGCTCAGCATTTACAGTGCGTGCCTGGCATGGGCGAGTACGCGAGTTTACACTCCAGCACCATATACACTTTGAAGTCTTGGAACAACAGGGGCACATGAAAAACTAAATAAAATTGATTCTCTCTCTCTCTCTCTTTCTCTCATTGTCCCTCTCTCTTTAGAATAAATAAATAGTCTTTATGAAGGTAATGGAATGCCTTTTCTTAGGAAGTTACTTGAGGATGTATTCTGCCAAACAAATGGGGGTTACAAATGGGGAGAAAAACTTGGGAACCCTGCAACTGCTGACTGGAGAAAAGTTTCAAATAGTAGGATAGGGGATGGGAGAAACTGATAGTATAGAATATATGATTGAAAGTTTGGGGTGGGGGTGGAGAAAGAGATGATAAAGGAAAATCAGGCAAGAAAAATGAACAAAAGGTCATTTGAAACTCCAGGGGAAAAAAACCCCAGAAAACTGTTTACAAAGCTATGGTCTAACTATGAAACCAACTGAAGTATTATGATGTTCAACAGTTAAACATTTTATGAAGGCCTGTACCTATTGTTATTTGATGCTGGGCATAACATTGAGTTCAAGGTAAAGGAATATATAAGTTGACCTGCACTGAATGTATTTGCATTGTCCTAATAATGAAAATGCTATTATTGATTTTTTGAGATTTTACTAAATAATAATTGAAATGTTCACATTGGCTGCAAACAGAATTTAAATGTAAAAAATTGGTAATGTAAAAGTAACTATGAAATTAAACTTAGCTAGGACATTAATAGAGGGTGGTAAAAATGTGAAAGAAGAGGTCAATGTAGTAATATCTTCAAAGTACAGAGAGATTTTGAAAATACTGATAGAAGTTAGTAGAACAAGAAGTTTAATGTGTTGCTTAAAGTTACAGTGTAATTAATAGAAGAATGAAGCCCAATAACAGGTATATGAAAAATTTAAAGAAGACAGGAGAAAATCAGTAAGCTAAATCCACATTTTTCATAGATAAGAAAATAGAAGCATATGTGTATTGAATGGGGACATGGAGGCTATCGTCATGAATCCTATGAACAGAAGCACATAACATAAATTATTTCAGAGAAATGGTACTGTAGGGGAGAGGTAAGGGGGGAAATTATGTTTATCATAGTTTAGGCTTCTTTGCTTTGTTACCTCATGTATCTATCATTTTGATTTAAAAAATAAATTCAGTACTTCTGGCATTATGACAAACCAAGTGCTGAAGGATTGCTGAATATTTAAAGTTGGGATAAAACTCAAATTACTAGGCTTACAGGAGGTAGGGATGTGTCCCAAGAAATCCTCTGACCTCAAAAGAAGTTTGGGGCATGAGCTGGGAGTATGGAGTAGAAGAAAGGTGGGAAAAGGAGAACTCCTAGTAATAGATGAATATAGTAGTGCTGTGTGTATGGATACTATGGGCTTTGATATAGAACCAAGGTAGAAAAATTAAGAATGAGATTTTGAAATAAACAGGACTTTAAAAAGTAGTGAAAGTGAATTCAGCTTTGTGATGGCCATTGGCAGAAGAAGGAAATCCTCTATGATGTTGACAAAATGTTTAAAACACCAACTGGTGCCACTTTTCAGCCTGATTCATCAGTTTTCTTCTTCCCTATCTACCTTTCACTGAAAAGTTCTAGAAGCCTTAAATGATTTCTACCTGGATCTTGCATTTCATTAGGGATTATACAATTGTAATTTTCTAAGACTCTAATCCCTGAATTTATTAGGGATCTTCTAAGAGGAATTTTCCCTGATAAGTGATTCAGTTGCTCTGAAATACAGGTCAAATATAAATGGCAGTTTAAATATTACATTATTTTACTTTATTTACCAATTTTCCGAATGAATTGATTCATCATCAAACTCCAATAGGAATAGATTAATTTTAGTATTAGTAAGAATTTACTTAAGTTTATATATTTCATGTGTCCATTGCACTGATTAATCTTATGGTGCCCATTGTTCCAACTTTGATAGCAGAATTTCCCTAATGTTGGCTTCTATTTTACTTTCAAAATACCCCATTAGACATTGTTCCCTTCTTAAGACTGCTGGCACTAGAGGCCCCAATTTCATTTGGTAGACCCCATGCCTCATACCTGAAATCAATCATTTCCCTCTAGAATTTCTGGGTCATTTAATAGAAATGAGTATTTAAAGATGACAATTTAGCAGCTAGGGGTAAGAATTACTTCAGAACCTCTATTCAGAAAATTGAGGTGGGAAGATTATAATCCTTAGAACAATAAAACTGAATTCTTGATACAGTGTGATTTCAAATTTGCAGGTAATATTACAGAGAGGGTGTGTGTATGTGCATACAACACACACACACGCGTGCGCGCGCACACACGTGCATACGTATACATAAATATATATTTTTGTTACCAGGGATTGAATCTAGGGGCACTTAACCACTGAGCCACTAAGCCACATGCCCAGCCCTTTTTATTTTGAGACAGGATCTCACTAAGTTGCTTAGGGCCTTACTAAGTTGCTGAGGCTGGCTTCGAACTTTGTGATCCTCCTGCCTCAGCCTCCCAAGCCTTTGGGATTACAGGGATGCACCACGGTGCCCAGCATGGGATTGTATTTAACTCCTTTGGGTATATATATTTTATCTCTTTTGTCTTATGATCAAAATCTTATTTCCTACTGAAATACTTTTTCTTCTCTCTCTCCTCCATATAGATAAATACTGATATTGATTCAAAATATCAATACCTGTATTTCTAACAGTGAGATTTCTTAATGTAGTTTCAAATTTATTTCTGTTTCCTTTTGTCACTTGAATATATACCACTAGGGATGTAGTGTCAAAATGCCATGCTTTAGTCACTTAAAATATTTCTTCTTAATGTGTTTTTGGTGCCAACCTAATATGTAAAACACGTTTCAGTGTTTTAAATTTTAAGACTT